>JAVJIF010018818.1:0-66113 GCA_038442645.1 Agave tequilana | reverse complement strand
TCGTAGTTCATTCTTGTCCTGCCCTCTCTTGACCGGCTCACGAGAATTCCCTTTTACTGCTCGTGAGCATCTTTCAGTCTTTTATATATTGTAATCATAATTTTGTGCCTCTTGGTGATGTAATACTCATGTAATATTATGTCACTCTCTGATAACTGTATTCTTGTACTTTTCTGTTGGATGTATATCACCACGCACTTTCATACTCTAACTCATATACTGTATTAATACTTAGCGTATATAAATCAGGATATTCCGGCCATGTGTATGTACGTCGCAGTTGCATCCCCGTACCCACCGGGGCGAGGCGTTACAACCTTTTATATCAGAAATTCAAACTTTAGCAAAAGAGAAAAGGACCGTTTGCTGGAAGAGAAAAGGGACCCTTTGCTGGAAGAGATGAAGTGTGATGTACGCAAAAGGGAAGAGGAAAACTAGGGTTTTTGAAAGGATTGGGGATGAAATTAAGAATTAAGACTTCACACCCAGTGAATCCCTCAACCACTCTATGATTCACAACATATTTCAAAAACACAATTAGAGTTCTCAAGTTTCTTAATAGCTCATTAGTTCTCAGCAAATCCCTAAGAGTATACATAGAAAGACCATGTGGCACTACTCGTGCCTCAAATAAGAAAATAATAAAAGATAAAGAACTAATAAAAGATAACTCGTGCACTAAACGTGCACACTCTCAACTAATAAAATAAGCAAAGAAAATCAGATCTAACTCATGTCTCTGTATGCTGCTTGAATAGGTCTTCCAAGGTGTGACTAGATCGTTGAATTCCTTCTAATGGGACTCTAAGGGAGATCTGTTGGTCTTGTGCCACTGGTATGCATCTAAAACACAAGTCACGTGATACAAATTGCAAGCATGGTACACCAAATCTCGGGCCTCAGCCCGACTGAAACCTAGACAGGAGTCTGGCGAGAGTCCTCTCTTTGTCGAGGAGCAAAGCGCACTACGAGGCGCAAAGAGCTAATGTGTGCAATGTTCTAAATGTCGGCCGACATTTTGAAATTTCAGTCGAAATGTCAGAAAATTCATGTGGCCGACACGAAATCAGCTACCCCATTTCAAATTCAAAATCGGGTTAATGTCGATGAAATTTCAGAAAATTTCTAAAATTTTGGCCGATTTAGGGTTCCAAATATCGCCCGAATTAACATTTCAATTCGCTTTATTTTTTCTTTTGGGTTTGAACCCATTAACCCAACCCGACCCTATTTTGTAAGAGAAGGAATTAATTATTGTTCGCAGCCCTAATTTCATCGCACACACAAGAGAGAGAGAGAGAACGAGGAGGCTAGAGGATACGAGTTTGACTAACCTCTGACGAAGTCTCTACAACCTTCGTTGACCAGCGAGTCTCCACGAGCCCCGACGACCTTCAACGGGCTTAGAGTGACCTCCGACGACCTTCACGAATCTCCACGAGCTCCGACGAGGACCCAGGAAGCCCTGCCAAGCCCGCGAGCACCGCCAGCCCTGACAAGGTCCCGTTGAGCTCCGTCGAGCCCCGACGAGGTCCCGTTGAGCTCCGTCGGCCCCGACGAGAAACCAGAAGATGAGGACCCAGGAAGCCCTGCCAAGCTCTAACGAGTGTCGTCCTTCTCCTCCATCATAGATTCCACTCCAACGAGCTCTCGGATCCGGCGACTCCTCATGAATCTCAAAGGTGAGTTCTCTTCCTCATTTCTTCTACTTAAAACTACTCGCTCATTCCTAATTTGATTCAGATCATTAAATCTAGGGTAATTAATCGAATTAGGACACCATTAACTGATTCTCGCTCGTGAATGAATACTCAACTGCAATCTATGAGCTTTGACATTTTGTTGATGTTAATTTTAATAGTTAGTTATCATGAAGCCTTTTGAGACATTTTTGAATTTTTATTGAAAACTATTTATTGGCTATGATTAGATAAAATTATTGCGAGTATAACTTATTAATTATACATTTAGAGATATCATATATGTGATTTTTAGGACATTAGGACATGCTATATGATATATATATATGTATATGTATATATATGTATATGTATATATATATATTTATATGTATATATATATATATATATATATATATATATATATATATATATATATTATATGACCTCCGAAATTGAGCAAATGTCCCTAAAATTTCTCTGATATCCGCAATCTGACTTTACATTTTACTTTCCGACATTAGGCCGACATCCGACATTTAGAACATTGAATCTGTGTGAGGCACAAAGGGCAAGCGACGCGCAGCGCCTCACTAAAGTGAGGCGCAACTGTTATTTAATTTTTATTAATTTGAAATATTATGAAATCAAAAATAAAATCACAAAGTACACAACAAATAATTAGTTAACAATTAAAAACATTAATAAAATAGAGAAATGTGCATAGTAACAGCAACAAAAGGCAGTAAAAGATTAGCATCTTGAGGGAGGAGAAACAACAGATCAACTAGTAGTAATACTAAAGGAGCAACTACACAAGCAATAAGAGAGATGGGGAGGAGAAGAAGAGGAACTTAGTTCATATTGAGTGCGCACCTAAATGCGATTCGGGCGCACCTTGCGTTTCACGCGAAACGAGGTGCGCGCTTCGCTGCGCCTCGCATTAACTACGCGCCTCGCATGGGCTGCGCGGAGCACGCGTGCACTTCGCTTCGCATCGCGTCTCAGGTGTGCGCTCACTGAAATCGAAGACTAAGATCGTCGAATTTAGTTATAATCCTGGATCGACACGTTACCCTGATGAAGGTTATTCAGCTAGTTTAGGAGTCCTCATATGACAGGAGAAGGTACTTCTCCTTAAGTTCTCTTTCATCTTGTCCCAAGTCTCTATAGGGGCCTATGTTGTCTCTCTAGCTCTCTACTGAAGTTCAAAAAAATTCAACTGACCCATGCAGCTTCATCCCTAGCAATCGGACCCTACACTCGTCATACATGTTACCCCACTCAAAATAGTTGTTCACATCTACTAACCAGTCACTGAAAACTTGGGAGGGTCAAGGACATCGTCAAAAGCGGGGCTTTTAACTTTGTGGGTATTCAGATCCTCACGATACCTAGGGCGACTCTCATCCTCGTCTCTCCTCAGATCCTTGGGGGCACACACTTTTAGTCTATGCAGACGCGCACTCAGATCGTCACTCTTGAGGCTCGCACTTTGGTTTGGTCTTTCCTAATGGCCTGAAGTTCCCTAGTTAGGTTTCAAGTTGGCTCATGGACACATCTTATTTGGGTCTTAGGTTATCCATGTCTGTTCTAAAATTCTTTCCACTATGCAGAGTCATGCACTAATCAAAATGCAATGCAAGCAGTCGACCACATGGATGCTAATAAAACAAACCTAGACTCAAAATACTATATGCATGCCTATATGAGGGAAAAAAAAATAAAAGTTTCCCTAGAGTTGGTTCTAATGAATGATATGCAAATTTCTAGTGTTGATGCAAGCGCACACAGGTTCTTTTGGCACAAGATAGGCAAAAGTAGTAATGGAATTGTCAGATTAGTTAGAATGTACAGAAGAGTGAAAGTCCAAGTTCGACTTCGGGTTCTTTTGGCCTAGTTGAAAGGATGGTCGCCTTTACTATGAGCTCGAGATCCATTAGGACGCGAAGAAATGTCTCCCACGAATCCAACGCCTCGAAAACAACTTGAATCGCCCAAAAATGGCCTGAAAACCCAAATATATCCGATTCAGACTGGTTTAGGCTGTTTTTGGGTCCAAATCCTGTCCGACTCAGATCCGATCCTATTTCAGATCTGACTAGTCCGACTCGTCTAGTCCGACCCGCAAGTGATCTCTCCAGCTCCGACCCGACAGACCTAATCTAATTTGAGCTAGCTGAGCTAGTCCAATGACTAAACCAAACCAGGCAAGACCGAATCAACCTGAACCAGTCTGAAACTGGATAGATTTGATTTGAGATTTTTTTTTTTTTTAGTCGTTTTTAGCCAATTGAGTCATTCTCGAGCGTTGGATTTGTGAGACATTCCTTCGCGTCCTAGTAGATCTCGAGCTCGTAGTAGAGGCAACCATCCTTTCAACTAGGCCCAAAAGGATCCAAAATCAAACTTTACTTCTTCGCTCTACGATACATTCTAACTGAACTGAATTTTCCATTGCTAATCTATGCACCTTTCATGTGATTCACTCAAGTATATAATTAGCACTACTGTAGTTATTACCTCAAAAAACATGTGTGTGCTGCATCAATACTAGAAGTATGCACATCATTCATTAGGACCAACTTTATGTAAACTTTTATTTTCTTTTCTCATATAGCTATAGTGCATGCATAGTGTTTTGAGTCTAGGTTTGTTGCATTAGCAGTTGTATGCTTGACCATTTGTATTTGTATTTCGATTAGTATAACCTTGCGTAGTGTAAAGGATTCTAGGATATGCATGGATAACCAAAACTATAAACAAGATGAGTCCTCGAGTCAATTTGAAAACTGAACAGAATTTATGAGAGTGCAAGCCCTTAAGAATGACGAATTGAGTGAACGTCTAGCTAGGCTAGAAGTGTGGACCTTAAGGGATCGTGATGAGAGGCGAAAGCGAGATGAGAATTGCCATAGTAATCTACGAATGAACGGGACGATCATGATAGAGATGAGTCTAGGTTTTCTAGGTGTGTGCTGCATCAATACTAGAAGTATGCACATCATTCATTAGGACCAACTTTATGTAAACTTTTATTTTCTTTTCTCATATAGCTAATAGTGCATGCATAGTGTTTTGAGTCTAGGTTTGTTGCATTAGCAGTTGTATGCTTGACCATTTGTATTTGTATTTCGATTAGTATAACCTTGCGTAGTGTAAAGGATTCTAGGATATGCATGGATAACCAAAACTATAAACAAGATGAGTCCTCGAGTCATTTGAAAACTGAACAGAATTTATGAGAGTGCAAGCCTTAAGAATGACGAATTGAGTGAACGTCTAGCTAGGCTAGAAGTGTGTGACCTTAAGGATCGTGATGAGAGGCGAAAGCGAGATGAGAATTGCCATAGTAATCTACGAATGAACGGGACGATCATGATAGAGATGGCAGTCGACACATGTATCTTGAGGATAGGGAGGACGACATTACTCGCAAGGTTAAGTTAGTAGCACCCACATTTGACGGTGTCCACAACCCCAGATATAGAGATCACCTCGAGTGGTATAACATGTCCGGCAAGCGTAGAACCTAATTTGACAGGATGAAATTACAGGGTCAGTCGAGAGTTTTTTATACTTTTGTAGAGAGCTAGAAGACTACATAGGGCCCCTATAGAGACTTAGAATGAGATGAAAGAGAAATTTAAGGAGTACTTTCCCCCATCACATAGGGACCGTCTCCTAGACCAACTCAATCACATTTGTCTTGGTAACATGTTTATCCAGGATTACATTACAAGTTCGATGATCTTACCCTTGATGCGACATTAGAGAGGACCCTCGCTAAAATCTATCAGGAGAAATAGAGGAGAGAAAGGTAAAGTGAGAAAAGGGGAAAAAAAAGAAAGAGAAGAAAAGGGTGCACCCTCGAACCTAGGACCTCCCATAATCCAACCTAATGCCCTAACAATTGAGCTAGTTCTCCACTAAATGTGTAATTTTTTTAAGATATCACACTTTTTTATTAATAAAAAGCTACAAGTAGGACCAAAAAGACAAAATACAATAAGTTTGGAGATTCCTATTGGCTATCACAAGTCATGGGCCAAAAATTAATAAGGTTTACTATTCTTCTTTCATGTTGTTAGAATTGCTCAACATGCAGAATATTTTCATGCGCTTTTACAACTTTATTCCGGTTCAAAGCAATATGATGCAACATTTATAGTATATTTTGCTATCAATTGGATCAGATCTTAGTTTATTCACATGCATGTCCACTTTTATGCAGTAGAGCTATAAATGGGTTTAATATGGATCGGATGTTAGTTTATTTACGTACTGTAGTGGAGGTTTTCCGACTCGATTGATCGAACGGCCAACGTCGCATCATGGGGATTAGGTATGTCTCGATTATTAGGTGACGATCAAGATTTCAACACAGAAAGCAAGCAAAGTCAGGAGATTTTTTCTATGTGGAAACCCAATCTGGGAAAAACCACGGGGAGATGGGAGAAAATTCACTATTTTTAGGAAATTATAATAATTCTATAGAGTTGTACTATGATTACAATCTCTAGGGTTCCATCTCTTTCTCGACAGAGATCCAGTGTATTGTAATTAATCGTGCGGATATTTTGAATCTCCATAACTGCATGATTTGCATGTTGTAATTCATTTATAACTGCCAATAATGTTTGAAGACCCCGTCGAGTCGGATACAATCCGGCCTAATCGTATCCACTCGAAGTGTGCCGAGACAAGTTCGAAACCCGATTCAAGGAAGCCTGCTCAGAATCGACCAACTCGGCCAAGACTCGGAGTCAACTCGATCAAATCAACCGAGTCACGGTCCGACTCGGAGTGAATCGGCCGATTCGGCCCTGAGTCTTAGCCAAGTCGGGTTAAAAAAAACACAGACATCTCGCCTGCCTTCCGTCATTGCCGCCCGCCTCCATCACTGGCGCCTTCTCTCCTCTCTCCCTCTCCTTTGTCTCTCCCTGAGCGGGGGGGAGAGAGAGGAGAGGGTGAGAGGGTGAGTGAGAGGGGGAGGCTGAGTGAGAGGGAGTGATTGAGGGGGAGTGAGAAGAGAGGTTGAGTGAGAGGGAAAGAGGGAAAGATCGGGTGAGGGGGAGAGTCAGGGAGGGGAAGAGAGAGATCAGGTTAGGCTAATAGGGCACCCAATCTCTCTCCTTGATCCTTTTCTTTTTCTGTTTTTTCTTTTGAATTTTTTCATATTTATCCCTCAAAATTTTCATATTTCTAAATTTACCCTCAAACCATCATATTTTACTAATTATTCCCTCAAAACAAATTTATTTTGGACATGTGATACATGAATTTTGATGGATACATTTTTTTACGATTTGTCATGATTTTTTCAAAATTTTTTGAGCTTTCTATGTTGCATTTGTGTGTATCATCCGAGACTGATCCGACTCGCCGCAACCGATCCATCTCAGTGCCCGCCGAGTCGGCGGCCGAGACCGTGACCTTGAACCATGTTGCTCAGATCATGCCATTGATTGTTAGGATTGACATGCAACGATTCCCGCTACTATCTGTATTCGTCCGCACAGGAGTAGGGGCGTTTACAACATTTAAAGTGTGGGATGGTCTGACAGCGTACATGACTCCAGGAATTAGGGATATCGCTGCTGAGCTATGTCGGTGGTCGATGGTTGTCTTTGCGGAGGGCTTCCGTGTCGGTGGTCGGTGGCTGTCTTTGCGGAGGGCCTCCGTGTCAGAAGTTGGGGCCTCCGACTGACGCTTTCGTTCAAATTCAGCATCTGGATGAATGATTTGGGCTGAAGTGGTCTCGAGAAGGTGCTCGGGCTCTCTTCTTGGGCCCGCGTGAGCCTACTAGTATGTCGAATTGTCGCTTGAGACGCTCCTGATGAGGACACGTTTCGCGATCTTGATGAGGATCAAAATCCAACCACTACAGATACCTCCCCCCCCCCCCCCCCCCCCCCCCCCGCCTCCTCTGAGTCCCTAAGAGAGGAAGGGAGTAGAGTAATCTCGTTCTACGACATGACCCTTCTCTAAGTAGTCAGAGCGTCCTTGGTACTTTTGTAATAGAGTAGTTGAGATGCCTTTCCATACTCTGAGCTTTTCTGGAAGTTGATGCAGGTGAGGATCTGGTTCGTTAATGCGTATTTTCGCGAGGAGTTGACTCATTATTGCGCATCTTTGAAACTTGGTCTGGACACGTCATGGCTGGAGGACAGCTGGAAAATTAATAATCTTCTTTTAAAATCCGTGTCATGAAAATGAAATTGTGAGACTGGTAGGTGATATCTAGTTGATTCATCATACCGAAAATCTCAGAATATGAACCGACTTCTTGGAAATTTGAGAAACTGAATAGCAAACGGTCTGGCTCACCATCTATAATAAGGTGGATCCCAGAGATGAAATTTGCCCATCTTTCAAAGAATTTCTTACTCTCAAACTTCTTGTGGCGGCGGACAGCTTGTTTGAGAGTCTCCTAATAGATGTCGTCGCGGATGTTTGCTTTCGGAAAAAGCTTTCCCATGTGGACGTTGGGGCAGAAGGAGTATCTGTAATTTTTTTCAAAAACTTACAGAAACATCGTGTGATATTGTATTGTTTGCTAGATATAATCACGTAACGTTGAAAGGATTTGTAATGAAAATATTCGAAATAAAATTTTTGCATGGAAGCGAGGGTAATTGTATTAACCTTGCATGCGTTGTTCAACTATTGGTTTGTTCGAAACTGGCTGCCTCTGCGAAGTGCTGTCCAGCTTTCTGAGATCTTGTCCTGAATGAGCTTAGGAGTGGTCTAGAAGGAAAGTGGTGGGATTCTCGAGTAGGGAAAATCCCATCTGTGGTACATGCAAATACTTCCTCCGAGTGGGGAAAAGTCCCGACTGCGGAGTAGGGCTTCCGAGAGGAGAAAAACCCTGCAGCAGAGTCGGATTTGCACTTGCTTCTGAGTGGGTGAAGTCTCATCAACAAAGCTGCAAAGCCGAGACCCTGAGGGAAAATTTGTGCAGCAGAGCCTGAATTCCGAGTGGGGGAAATCCCACAGCAGAATGTCATGGATGCCCGAAGGAAAACCTGCGTAGTCGCCTCCGAGTGGAGGAAATCCCATCCCGAGACGTACAGACCAAGAGTTGGATGTAGTAGTTAAGATGCGCACACAAACATACAATGAGACATTAAAAAAATATTAGATTCATATATGGGTAAACGTGTTGTATGTGCTTAGCTTCTGGATCTATGAGACTAGTATGTCGAGGGATAATGCAAACAAGGAAACCCTCATAAATATTCCTTGTGTCCCATGAAACCATTGACCGGGCATATACAATCCAAGTTACCCCAGATGAACACCTAATCATCCAGCACACACAAGACTGAAAAATGATACCTTATGCTTTTACCCTTCGGGGAGCAATCAGACTATGACCACACAGGACTAGTCTAAAATGTCGAGTAATCCAAATAAGGAAACCCTCATAAATATTACTTGTGTCATGTGTAATCATAGAGTCCCGTTGGACCTGTAAAAAAAGTATTCTAAAGTGGGGGTGTCACCCAGCGACAGATTAGATGTGTACATTCTGGATCAGAGCCCCTACCATGTGTGACAATCTGGTACCTCCAAGTGAGAATAAACCCAGCATCGGAGTTGACCGTTGTATACGGGAAATCCCATCAACGGAGCTGACTCCAGAGTGGAGGAAATTCCATCATCAAAATACGGAAGCTTCTGAGCAGGGGTATTCCCCGCATTGAAATATAGCAGCTCCTGAGTGTGGGAAATTTCATCTCGAAATCTAAAAGGAACCCGGCAGAGGAAACTGTCGAAGGTGCATCCGCCCATATGTTTAGATGAGGAGAGCCCGTAGGCTAGTATTTGTGTTCCGAGTGGGACAATCCTATCAGAACATCAAACGAGGGTTCTGAGAGGGAACATCCCTGCAGCAAAGTGGGAGACTCCGAGTGGGAAAAATCCCATAGCATAGGGGTTTCGACTTTCGTAGGATGGCCGAGAAAGAGCTCGTAGGCATGTCTGCGTTGACGCCTCCGAGTGGAGAAAATCTCATCAACTGAGCGTACGGACAATCCTCCAAGTAAGGAAAATCCCAGCAGCAGAGGAATCTTGTAGCCGCATCTGCGTGGGGAAATCCCATTAGCGGGGCGTATGGATGAATGGATTGTAATGGATGGTTGTAGTGCAATAGATGGATGTATTGCAATGGTTAGGAGCATAGAATAATATTTTGTTCAAAAATAGAGTACATAAAATTAGAAATAAAAGTACGCCCTATATGTCTAGAACTTGGGTAGTCAGTCAATCGCCTTGTACTGGGTGATCAAGTGTTATTCCAGGAAGGTTGTATATTTGATTGTCCAAAAATTACTTCAGGAGCGAGGATGTACTCTTTGAGGAAGTCATGTTGGATGAGCTCTTCCAGGTAGCTTCAGAGGGCCCAATAATGGACGGTTTGGTACCCTTTGCAGTCTAGTAGGGTGGTATTCCTTCGACTCGAGAAGTAAGGAACTGTATTAAATTGATCTCATGTGTCTGACCCATGACTGGTCTTTGATGGTGTTGAAGATCTCGTTGATTGGGAGCTTCAACGAAGTGATGTGTTCCATCGATCTGTAGCTTTGGAGTGGACTAGGAGAGTGGATCAGGAGTGCTTGCTTCTTGTAAGCAGGTTGCCCCCGGTATCGGTCTTGCGTGGTCGAGAGCTTCGTGTGTAGATTTCAACTTCCCTCCACCATCGCCCGATTTCACGGAGTGATTGGAGGAAGCCTTTATCACCTCTTCCAGCTGGATGTAAGGCTGAGCTCGAGAGAGGACCTCGCTCATTCTAGCGATGTGCTTTAGGAGATGTTTGTATAAGAAATGAGTGACTTGTAGCCGCTAATGAACGCGAGGGCGGACTTTTTCACCACAATTGGAGACTTTGGTGAGTTGGATCTAAAGAAGATGCATGAATTAAGATTGTCTCTTTATCTCGTCTTAACGGGAAGGAAATGATGGTTATTTTTCTTGGCTTCTTGGCGTGGAATGCTTCGGTCGCCTCCGCATAGTTGTGGAGAAAGTGCGTGGCAAGAACCAATCTGAGGTTGCACCTTCCAGACTGACAGGAAAAGTGAGGCACATGACTGGGTCATTACGAGAATATATCACCATCTTGTTTTGAAAGTGTCAGATGTGTTGAACTGGATCACTCACTCTGGAGTAGTCGAAAGTGGGAGTCGAGAATTTTCTCGGGAACTCACTCGTGGATTCTGGTAGTTGGGGTTGAGTGGTAAGGCAGCTTGGCCTCCACGATCCGCTTCTAGATCAGCTCGTCAATGCCATGGAGATCCGGAGACCTAATGTTTTTGAGATTGCCCACTGTGCAGTGTTGTTCTGAAGGGCTACGACTTGGGCCTAGAGCTGCTAGTTAAGCAATCTCAACTCATGCTCCCGAAAGATGCTCTCGCGGTAGAAACGCATCAGCTCCTACTCGCGACCAAATTGCGCTTGTTCCTTCATTTGTTCTCTCATCTCGTAGAGCAACTGAAGGAGTTTGTCTTCGCGTTGCTACACTGGTTGGGCGCTGGCGACTAGTTCTTGCGGCGATGAGCCGGTGTCCTCGGTGACACGTAGTTGCTCGTTGGATGGTGAACGGGACGTGCCCCAGCAGTTGTGATGGCCTTATCTTTGGAGTTGCGCCATTGATGGCTCGCTTTCTTGGGGTCATGGTCGATCTAGAAGAGATTTTTGAGGAAGGTTTTTGGGCTAAGGGAGAGGTCTTGTGTGTAAGGGCTCAGATCTCAATGAAAATATCAATTTGCACTGGAGGTTTTCCGACTCGATTGATTGAACAGCCAATGTCGCACCACGGGGATTAGGATGTCTCAATTATTAGGTGACAGTCAAGGTTTCAACACAGAAACAACGCAAAGTCGGGAGATTTTTTACGTGGAAATCCAATTTGGGAAGCCACAAGAAGGGAGAGAATTTACTGTTTTCAGGAAGTTACAATGAATTCTATAGAGTTGTACTATGATTACAATCTCTAGGGTTCCATCTTTTTCTCGATAAAGGTCTAATGTAAAAATACCCTACGCATTGTAATTGATTGTGCGGATATTTCGAATCTTCATAACTGCATGGTTCGCACGTTGTGATTTCTTCATAACTGTCAGATCACGCTCTTGATTATTGGGATTAACATGCAAAGATTCCCGCTATTATTTGTAAACATCCGCGCAGGAGTAAGGGTGTTGTAAGTTGTAACATTTAAAATGTGGGGATGATCTGACAACGTACATGACTCCAAAAATCGAGGGTTCTCACCGCTGAGCTGTGTCTAACACGAAGGCAGCTGTCTTTTTGGAGGACTTCCGTGTCGGTGGCTGGTGGTTGTCTTTGCGGAGGGCCTCCGTGTCTGAGACTGGGGCCTCCGACAAGCAGAACGCTTTCGTTCAAGTTCAGCATCTGGGTGAATGCCTTGGCTGAAGTGGTCTCAAGAAGGTGCTCAGGCTCTCTTCTTGACACGTAGTGGGCCTGTTGGTATGTCGAGTTATTGTTTGCTTGGGACGCTCCTGGTGAGGTGAGGGGTGAGCATTGGATCGGTCAAACTGATGAACAAACCAAACCACATTGAATGGTTCGGTGCAGTTTGAGAAGTTTAGTTTGGTTCGGTTCTAAAAATTTTGAAAATTGATAAACCGAACCGACTTTCTTCGATCCAAACCTGAGGTCTGCGGCTGCAAGACTTGCATAGTTGCACTGCATGGTCCCAGTTTTAATTTGGACTAAAGCCCAAACACATTGGCCAACACAAACTGTACCCGCATGCTCAACTTGGGTCTTGGGCCATGCAGTCCCATCTTCCCACAAAACTAAGATTAAAGGAAAAAAATCTAACTCCTTTTAATCTCATATTTCTCTCAGTTCTCTCTTACTATTGAGCGAGCGAGAGAGAGAAAGAGAAGCGATCAATGGAGAAGCCCACAGAGATCATCTGTTCGAAGATGTTTGAAGGGTACAACAAGAGTCCACCTGCGAGTTCTCCGCGCAGCCTACGAGTCTTCCGCCTGCTTGGGTAGTTCGGTGTGGTGCGATCTGAATTTTTTTTTGATGAAAATCGAACCGAACTGCCCGATGCACAACCCTAAGATGGACGCATGTCGAGATCGTTATGAGGATCAAAATCCGACCACTACACATACCTAGCCAGTTAGTTTTATGCAGTAGAGACGTCATGAGTATTATTAATATTAAATGAATGCTAAAATTAGTGTTCATATTTCATAAACCTATAGAAATATCAACCAGTTATCAACATACTTTTCTTAAAAAAAAAACAATACAGCGATTTAGGTAATGTCGTGCATGTGGAATGTGGGAATGAGTTACATGTATGGTTTAAGGCAAGGAGTAAACTCACAACTTTACATGTATAGAGTCTATAGACACTAATATTCAAAACCGACCGAAGGAGGTTTTTCTTTCGTGACTTATATAAAAACTTTGTCTATGCGTTTGTCTGCCCGTCTTCATCCACGAGAGAGAGCGTCAATTCCCTCCTTTTCCTCTCTCAGCTCCCTTATCTTTCTTCCTCCTTCCTCTCTCCCCTCCTGTCCACCGATCGGTCGATTTTTCACCGACAGCGGTGGTATATTAGTATCACATTAACATGTTATATGAGTTGTAGTGAGTACGGACATGAAGACCATATCCTAAATTCCTAACAGGTCACAATTCCTGATCCATATAAAAAGACCATTTATGTCAATCAATTATCTGAGCTAGTCATGTTATGCATATGTTTCCATTATTCATACAAAATCCAATCCAATTCCTTTTTGTTTGTTTCTAGGCCCTTAGCTCCACGAGATACAGAGAAATCAACTTTTCTGATTGCCTTGCCGCCATTAAGGGGCTGTTTGGTTGGTTGCAAAACTTTGCAAAATGTAAAAAGTTTTGCAACTTTACACTTTTCACTTGTTTGTTTCTATTTGCAAAATGCAAAAACTTTTCCAACTTACAGTTGCTACAGTTAAATTTGTGGTCATTTAATTCTCACTTTTACACTCATATTTTCTTACTTGCAGTTGCTACAGTTAAATTTGTGGTCATTTAATTCTCACTTTTACACTCATATTTTCTCACTTGCAGTTGCTACAGTTAATTTTGTGGTCATGTAACTCTCACTTGTAGTACACCAATTCAAAACAGTTACTTGATAATCAATATATAATTTAATATTTTTAAATTTAATATTTTAAATAGTGTTCAATTTCTTATTTAAGTATTTAATTATTTTATATTTTTAATCTTTAATTTTTTATTGTTTTTAATATTGTTTTAATATTTAATATTTTACTATTTTAATTTACTATTTTTATTTAATATTTTATTTAATATTTATTATTTTATTAATACTTATTCCATTTTTATTATTTTATTTAGAGTAAATATTTTATTAATATAACAATATTATACTTTAATATAAAATTACTATATATTTAGTTATTTAATTTTTAATATAAAAATACTTTATTAATATCATAATATTTTTATTATTATATTAATATTTTATTATGTTAATATTGTAATAATAATTCAGTATAATAATACTATAATGATAATTTATTATTAAATTATAATTATATTTTACTTTGTTAATTTTATATTTCTATAATATTACAATAATATTATAATAAAATTTTTACTATAATAATTTTCAAGTATTTTAATATTATTACTATATTTTACTATATTTTATTTCTTTTAACATTTTTTAATATTTATATTTTATTAGTATTCTTAAAATTTTATTGATGTTCTTTAGATTTTCTTAAATTTTATATCATTTATTTAATTAATATTTTAGTAATATTTTACTATTTATACTAATATTTTATTAATATTATTATTATAAATAAAATATTAAGATTATTAATTTTTATCTCAAATTTATTAATACAATTTAATTTGCAATATTAGATTTAATTTAATAGTATTTATAATATTTAAATCACTGCTACAGTTAATTTTGTGGTCAACTTTTCCACTTTCACTTTTACATTACCAACCAAACACCGTAAAACACAAAATACTTTACCATTTACACTTTCACTTTACCAACCAAACACCGTAAAACACAATATATTTTTCCATTTACACATCACTTTATCAACCAAACACCGTAAAACACAATATATTTTCACTGCTACAGTTCACTTTTTCCATTCTCATTTTACAACTTACGACTTGCGACGTTTTGCAACGAACCAAACAGGCCCTAAGTCTTTCCCCGTCACTATCACATGACTCTAATATGGCAAGGTGTGATGGAAAGAAAGATATTGTAACTGGCTCTCAACCAGATATCAACCCTTTTATTTATGGCTGCGGACAAGTGAGGGCTTGCCACAGAGCATAGATCCTAGAAAATCAGCCATCGGGTAAGAAAATCTAACTCACTGATACAGCGTAAGTTCGTTTAGCCCCTAGAGGTTTAATGGCTTGTTGCACGCGTTCAGTGCAATCGCGTCAAATGCGAAAGTGGTATAATAATATTTATAGTATAGTTTTTCTTTTCTTGTTTTGCTTGGGACGAGTAAAAGATAAGTGTGGGGGTGTGATTAGTTTACAGTTATGCATTATTATATCGCATTTCCCTGCTGATTTATGAATAAAATATCTAAACCGTGCTTTGGTCACTCTTGGAGATAATCAAGACAAGGAGGACAAAAGGGTAATAAGAGCTTAATTAAACCCAATTTCGGGTAATTAAATCCGGATTTTTTGGAGGTCAAGTAAGGTAGCTTCTAGAAGATGCATTGAACCTAAACCCTTGCGCACGTCAGACGAATATCCGGGAAAAAATACCAGAGTCCTAATATACCAAAAAGGTCCTCGATGCAAGGAGAAGTTCCTCGCCAAAACCAGGGACCTAAGTCCCTGATTTTGCCGCGGAAACGCGGCAAATGCTGCGTTTCCGCGGCAAGATGGTGGGGCCGTCTCGTCTTCTGGAACCTCCTTTTGCCTATAAATATGGCAGGGTTTGGCCGAAACGCAAGCAGATTTAGATTTAGGCTAGGTTTTCTATCTTTTAGTGCAGGGTAGTGTAGGTATTCTTCTTCTTTTATTTTGTATTTTCTTTTCTTTTTAGATCATGTATTAGGGCAGAGAGATTCAGAGAGAAAAAGAGAGAGATTGATGTAATAGATGGTGACAATCTATGTAAAGGTGTCTCCTTTCTTCTCCATTGTAATCTTCTCCATCTTTTACATGATACTTAGCTAATCTTTTCTTCTCATGGCAATCTAACTACTAAGCACTAACCTGTAGGATCACCTAGAGGGGGAGTGAATAGGTGATGGCTAATCTAATGGTCACTAAATGCCAAATAATGCGGAATTAAAAACTATTATGACCTAAACTAAACTCTTAAACTAAACACCACGTATAACACAAGAGTGTAGCCAAATTCCCCGTGAAGGGCTCTGGACTAACTCCTCTTGATTCCCCTAGATAAGGGTTGAGGTGCCGCGTTGACTCTCTTGGTTAAATACAAGTATTAGCAAACAAACCCAAGCATGTATATCAATTAAGCACACAAGTATATCATGCATATAAAGATAAACACAATAAAGGAATGCAAGATATAAACAAGAGACAAAGAGAGAGAGTGTGAGCAATCGCAAACACAAGGGATTTATTTCGAGGTTCGAGCACACTTGCTCTACATCCCCGCCTTAGACACACGAAGGATTTCCACTATAATCAATCCACCGGATCACTCGGTGCCGCAACACCTACAAGCTCTCGGACTCCCTAGCCTGTACACACCGCAAGCCCCACAAGCTCGCCGAGGCCGCACCTCAAACAACAAGTTCGCACCCGAACTCGAAAACACCGCGGACACACACGTCCGCCTCCTCAAAGTACAAAGAACAAGTCTTTGGTGATCACAACACTTTGATCACCTAAAAACTATCTCACTACAACACTCCTATAGGATGAATAGCAATGGATAGCTCAAGTGTATGTGTGAGAAAACAAAGAAAGAAATGGTGGAGGAAAACTCAAATAATCACTTTTAACACTCTTGATAAAAACTCTCCTTTTGATTGGAAATATTTGCTCTCAAATATGTGGAGAAAACCTCTTGAAAGGATAGGAAAAACTGGCACAAAAACTCTCCCAAAATCTTAATCAAAACAGCCCCCAAATGGCCCAATTTATAGGGCTCCAAAAACTAGCCGTTGGAGGCCTGACAGAACTGTCGGTCGACCGTCTGGTCGACCGGCCAACGGTCATATTTCAGACCGTTGATCCATCGGTCGACCGGTCGGTCGACCGGGGCCTTTCCAGAGAGCAGAGCTCTCTGGACGGTCGACCGGGTCGGTCGACCGGCCCTCCTGCCAGAACTGGGCGTGCACGTCTGTGCACGTCGGTGGACCGTGACGGTCGGCCGACTTCAAGCTACGGTCGACCGTCCCGGTCGACCGGCTGAAGCCAGGAAACAATGTTAAGGGATTAAAAACTTGGTCTTTTGGCTTAAATAAAATCCCATAAATATAGAAAAAATCTACAAAAATAGTTTTACCAATATACTTTGATAAACAAACATGCTTGCACAAAATCAAGGTATGTTACAAATGATTTGGACTATTTTTGTAATATGGAAAAAATTGGCTCAAATGAAAACAGTATTTTTCCAAACTTGATTTTTCTAAAACTTGTTTTTCCAAAACTTCACCAAATAGAAAAACAAGATATTTAAACTCATTTGAAGCATAGAGTGTATGGATATGATCCACTACACAAACATGGTGAAATATCTATGTTTTTGACATTAAGCTCTAAATATGGTTTTGGTTAAAACATAATACTTGAATACCAAAAACCAAAATGATATTTTGTAAAATAAAAAATCTTTTGTAAAAACAAAACTATCAAGAGTGTGTGTGTATATGTACTTGAGCAATCCACCAACTATTCTATCCTTTACATTTTATCTAAAAACAAAATCTTCTAAAACAAACCTAGACTCAAGTCTTCATCTTCTTGAAGTCTTCACTTGAAGCCTTCTCATCTTCTTGACTTGGTCCAAACACGATCCAATGGCTCTTGGATCAAACCGTGCTAGCTCCAAAACTTGACTTCAAAATTCTTTGTTGAAGCTATGCACCTACTAAGATCTTGATCATAAATCTGTCACTAATTAAACACAAGATCATTAGTACTATAACTTCATGAGTTGATCATCATCAAAACTAGAGTGATGGGCCTTTGGACCAACAATCTCCCCCTTTTTGATGATGACAAAACTCATGAAGTTATATATGCATGGATTAAAGTAAAGCTTCAAAGAAGCTCCCCCTTAACTCATGCATAACAAATAAAGAAATAAATATGCAATGAAAGCTCATAAACATGTATGCAAATGAAGGAGTAAACATGCTAATCAAGCATAAAACAAAATCACAAAATCTTTTTCTCCTATTTGTAAAACAAAACATATATGCATAAACACAAATACTACTCCCCCTTAAGCAAGGAAAACAAATACTTCTCCCCCTTAAGCAAGGAAAACATGCATATATCTCAAATACTTCTCCCCTTTTTGTCAATCATCAACAAAGGGATTAAAGTAAAAACAAAATCAAATAAATTTTTCTCCCCCTTTTTGTCTGAAACAAGAAACCAATGAAGGGGTAAACATAAATCAATCAATAAGGATTATATGCAATATACATTCATGAAGAGGAAGACGTTAAGTTAGCTTCCCTACACATATGCATTACATGAAGAAGGGATGACAAGCCCCAATTCACATAACACATATTATGTAATGCATAAGAGGAGATGTGAAGCTCCCCCTACACACGTGTACCACATAAAGAAGAGTTGTCAATCTCCTCCATATACAATACACTCAACATGAATCTATATGTAGAAGAGATGTTAAGCTCTCCTTGCATATAGGCAATACAACTCAAAAATCTTTTGATTTTTTTTTTTATAAAACAAAATTCTGAATTTTCTCAATAAAACAAATCTTGGGAATTTTTCTTAAAATTTTTATTTTCTTATCATAAACGACTTTGTGCTTTAAATATGTAAATCAATTTTAACTTAAGCACAAATAACTCATATATATGTATATAAAAAAAATATACCAATTGAAATTGATACATACATATATAAGAAAACAAAATATGAGTGTATACAAAAATAGAGTCAAATTGATACCAATTGAAATGATTCAATGATACCAATTGAAACAATAATAGGATCATGTGTATAACTCATAAAATATTGAAGAATAAATAACTAATTAAATTAATTTTTTGAAAAACTAGTTAAAGATCCTTCAAAAACATGAAACCAAATCATATGTATTTCATGAATCATACTAAATACATAAAAATTTAAGCACTCATGGTCCATAAAGCTCAAAAATAATCATGAAACAAAGTCATGAATAAACAAATAAGGTGTGAGTGTTCAAAAATCATATAACTAGCATTTTCATGAAAATAGTCAATGAGGCTCAAAATGATCAAAACAAATTATTCATTTTATTTTATCAAACACAACATGAAGATTTATTTTTCATTAAAATAAAACAAACTTCTAGGTATATGTATGATTTATCTAAATCTAACAATATGCATACATATCCCAAACATAAAAGAGTCTATTAAAGGTATTTGCATGAAGGCAAGAGACTCACGGGTATACATGTATATTTATTAGATTCAAAAAAAAAATACATATACATAAAGTAAACATGAAAATAGGCAAAACAAGTGTAAATGAGAGAATCATCAAAACTAAGCTATACATGTGCATAAAGTGAGTACAAATAATCATGAAGTGCAAACATATATAAATCAATTTGTTGTTCACTATTTGTACACGTGTAACAACAAGTTTTGATAAAAACTACATTTAAACTAGTATTTACTACATGAAGCACAAAAACATGAACATGCTATATGATGTCAAAAATGAGTAAGCATGTAATAAACTAAGAGTTTAGAAATAGTTACCAACTAAGGAACTATGTTCCAAAACTCTAAACATGGTGGTTGACCCACCAAACCTCCTTGATAGCGATGCATCTATATATGTGTCCATCACGTCCATGTGCATCCACCATCAAGGCACCATCCCTCTCACGTCGTGTGAGAGCCCTCACCTACATCAAAAACACAAGGTGGGGGTTTTGGTACCCATTTTTTCTTGGGTCCTTGGGGGTTAGCATTATAAGGCACCCAAACATTTTTATTTTTAGCAAAATTAATATGATGCATCTTATCAAAACAAAATTTTGCTAAATGGCCTTTGCGGCCACAATGTGTACACTTGTACACCTTAGGATGCTTATGTGTATGTGTATGATCATGGCGAGCAACATAAGCATATGCATGATGATATGCATGAGAATGTGGAGCTTATTTCTTTGAAAACATAGACTCCAATCTAGTGTGGTTAAATGCACATGTGCTCAAAGTAGAGCTCAAACAATCCATTTTATTTTTCAAAACATTTATCTCATTTGTGGTGGCATGTAAAGCATGATGAGATATAAAACTATTTTTCTTGTTCTTTTTAGAAACAAATTCTTTTTCTTTTTCAAAAAATTTTCTTTTCAAAGAGTTGTTTTCTTGAAAAGCAACTTCCTTTTGTTTTTCCACCAAAACAATTTTATTTTTCAAACAAGTGTTTCCTTCACAAAGATCATTGAATTTGGACATTAAGGAAACATTCTCATTTTTCAAATCTTCTTTTTCCTTTTCTAAACATGCGATATTATTTTTGAAAGAATCATTTTCCTTATGCATGCAATCAAATTTCTTTTTCAAATTTTTATTTTCTTTCTTAATCATGTCATATTCTCAAGCAATAGTTGACAAAAAGATGTGAGCTCATCATATGACATGTCATTTTCATCTACCTCGGATTCGGTAGTTACCTCAAGGGGGTTATCCCCTTGGACCATATAGCACATGTTGGAGGTGTCGCTTCCAACATCCGAATCGCTCCCTGCATAATATAGATCCTTTTCGCTGAGGGAGGTGATGATGTTCCATGCTACAAAAGCCGAATCAACATTAGCAACCCTACATAAATAATCATCATTTAGGGTAGACTTTAAAGCATTAAGGGCTTTTGCATTAGCCTCAAGATTCTTACCATTTAAACAATAATCATTAGTGATGGCAAGGTAAACATGAATGCCTAGGGCCTTGAGGTACAAAGACATCTTAACCTTTCAAATTTGGATGTTAAGAATGTCAAAGGTGGGTGGTGACATGAAGTCCATGGTGTGTGTACAAATATAGTGATTAGCCTAAAAATGAGGATCTTTAACTCTAGGTTGTAAGACCCAAATTCAGAGCACTTGGCTCTGATACCAATTGTAGGATCACCTAGAGGGGGGTGAATAGGTGATGGTTAATCTAATGGTCACTAAATGTCAAATAATGCGGAATTAAAAACTATTATGACCTAAACTAAACTCTTAAACTAAACACCACGTATAACACAAGAGTGTAGCCGAATTTCTCGTGAAGGGCTCTGGACTAACTCCTTTTGATTCCCCTAGATAAGGGTTGAGGTGCCGTGTTGGCTCTCTTGGTTAAATACAAGTGTTAGCAAACAAACCCAAGCATGTATATCAATTAAGCACACAAGTATATCATGCATATAAAGATAAACACAATAAAGGAATGCAAGATATAAACAAGAGACAAAGAGAGAGAGAGAGTGAGCAATCGCAAACACAAGGGATTTGTTTCGAGATTCGAGCACACTTGCTCTACATCCCCGCCTTCGACACACGAAGGATTTCCACTATAATCGATCCCACCGGATCACTCGGTGCCGCAACTCCTACAAGCTCTCGGACTCCCTAGCCCGTACACACCGCAAGCCCCACAAGCTCGCCGAGGCCGCACCTCAAACAACAAGTTCGCACCCGAACTCGAAAACACCGCGGACACACGCGTCCGCCTCCTCAAAGTACAAAGAATAAGTCTTTGGTGATCACAACACTTTGATCACCTAAAAACTATCTCACTACAACACTCCTATAGGATGAATAGCAATGGATAGCTCAAGTGTATGTGTGAGAAAACAAAGAAAGAAATGGTGGAGGAAAACTCAAATAATCACTTTTAACACTCTTGATAAAAACTCTCCTTTTGATTGTAAATATTTGCTCTCAAATATGTGGAGAAAACCTCTTGAAAGGATAGGAAAAACTGACATAAAAACTCTCCCAAAATCTTAATCAAAACAGCCCCCAAATGGCCCAATTTATAGGGCTCTAAAAACAAGCCGTTGGAGGCCTGATAGAACTGTCGGTCGACCGTCCGGTCGACCGGCCAACGGTCATATTTCAGACCGTTGAGCCATCGGTTGACCGGTCGGTCGACCGAGGCTAGGATACAGAGAGTAAGTCTCTCTGTCCGGTCGACCGGTCGGTCGACCGTGGCCTTTCCAGAGAGCAGAGCTCTCTGGACGGTCGACCGGGTCAGTCGACCGGCCCTCTTGCCAGAACTGGGCGTGCACGTCTGTGCACGTCGGTCGACCGTGACGGTCGGCTTGAAGTTTCAAGCTGCGGTCGACCGTCCCGGTCGACCGGCTGAAGCCAGGAAACAATGTTAAGGGATTAAAAACTTGGTCTTTTTGGCTTAAATAAAATCCCATAAAATATAGAAAAAATTTACAAAAATAGTTTTACCAATATACTTTGATAAACAAACATGCTTGCACAAAATCAAGGCATGTTACAAATGATTTGGACTATTTTTGTAATATGGAAAAAATTGGCTCAAATGAAAACAGTATTTTTTCAAACTTGATTTTTCTAAAATTTGTTTTTCCAAAACTTCACCAAATACTAAAACAAGATATTTAAACTCATTTGAAGCATAGAGTGTATGGATATAATCCACTACACAAACATGGTGAAATATCTATGTTTTTGACATTAAGCTCTAAATATGGTTTTGGTTAAAACATAATACTTGAATACCAAAAACCAAAATAATATTTTGTAAAATAAAAAATCTTTTGTAAAACCAAAACTATCAAGAGTGTGTGTGTATATGTACTTGAGCAATCCACCAACTATTCTATCCTTTACATTTTATCTAAAAACAAAATCTTCTAAAAACAAACCTTGACTCAAGTCTTCATCTTCTTGAAGTCTTCACTTGAAGCCTTCTCATCTTCTTGACTTGATCCAAACACGATCTAATGGCTCTTGGATCAAACCGTGCTAGCTCCAAAACTTGACTTCAAAATCCTTTGTTGAAGCTATGCACCTACTAAGATCTTGATCATAAATCTGTCACTAATTAAACACAAGATCATTAGTACTATAACTACATAAGTTGATCATCATCAAAACTAGAGTGATGGGCCTTTGGGCCAACATAACCATCTAACCACTTACTTGATAATCCACATGAATTTAATAGCCTCTACAAGACCTTGCTCTTGCAAGAGCCATTGATGGCTCATGATAATGGATTCTAACAATCTAACATTTCTAACACCTAACCCACTAACTTGCTAACTTGTAATGTCTTCTTTATTTCATGCTCACCTCTAATCGGTTTTGATGATTTAATAGTAGATTGTAACTTGTTATGTGGTATGGATGTATTGTTTGAATGTAGAAGAGCAATCTTATTGGCCATGCTCTATATCATCTCTTGAAGCCAAGGATTAGTGATGGCCAAGGATACATGTGAGGCAACTATCACTAAGAGGTTAGCATGGTTAGTGGATCAATTAGTAGTTAGTAGCCATGAGTTTTCTTTTACTTTATTTTAAAAACCAATTCCAAACTCTTTTATTATTTTTTCTATCGTTATTTTTACCATCCTCTTAGTTCATCTTTATTTCATCTTCTTTTAGTTTTCAAAAACATTTCTCTTTATTTTCACGTCGCCGTTTCATCGCCCTTCTCCATCTTTCACTTCTGGAGTTCTTTTCTTTTCTTTTCTTTTTCATTCTTTAAACAAAGAAGAACTGTTAACATAACACGTGAATAAAGACTGTTAATACTTCTATCGCCTCCCGTCCCTATGGATTCGATCCGTTAAGCCAATGCTATAACGGAAGTATTGAGGGAACATTAGCACGCTTGCTTTTCATTGATTTTATAAAACACACATTTTAAGGTGCTGGCTCCTTCCGATCATGTGGCGGCCGTGAGTAGGCTGCATTCATGTGTTTTGGCGGCACTTGGTGAGTCTGAAAAATAAGACACTCTTCAAAAACATGGTTCGGTGCCTGACAGTATGAACAATCCGGATTGTGCATTAGTGGTGGGTTGATTTGGTTAACATTGGCTGGTTCTTTTATTTCCAGAGCCTCTATTCTCCTCATCAAGGTTGCGATCTTAGCTTTAGCAACTATGAATCATTCTAAGGATAGGAGGCCCTCTTTTCGAAGCTATAGACTATAAATTCCTTGGTTTTTTTGAGGTTGGCTCCCATTGCAGGGTTTCTCAGCTAGATCCTCAAACAAATTCTAACCCTGATTTTCATCTATTTTCAAGAACCCCCTTGACACAAGATTTTTTCGTTTGATAATCCAAACCATCATAGAGGATCTGGAACTGATGCCATTTCTCTACACCGTGACGAGGACACTGAGCTAAGAGATCTTTGAACCGCTCAAAGTATCTCTAAAATGGTTCAGTCTATTCTTACTTAAACTGCATGATATTCTTTCTAATGAGGACAGTCTTGTGGATTAGGTAAATTTTCTTCAAGAAGGCCTTGACGAAATCGTCCCATGTTGTAACTGAATCTACAGCCAAACTGTACAACTATTTTTTAGATAGGTCCTTTAGGGAGAAGGAAATGAAACGTAGCCTAACAACATCGCCTAGCTGGGGAATGCGCAGCATGAGGCATACTTCTTCAAATTTCCTCACAAAGAAGTATGCATCCTCCGATTCTAAACCATGAAATTTTGGAAGAGTGTTGATGAATTGGGGTTTTAACTCAAAGTTATTTTCATTTGCCTCAGGAAGTTTTATACAAGATGGCAGTGAGGTTCTGATCGGGTAAAACCTGTCCTATAGCGATGCCATCACCAGTTCTGAATGCAGTAGCAGAGAAGAGTTTCTGGTTAATCTGGAAGTTATAGGATCTCTAACCCACTCTTGCATGCAGCACACCACAAATAACGTATAGACAACAAACAATCAAAAAGAATAAAAATAAATAAAAGAAAGAGAACCAACCATCAAGCCTTAGTCTACGATACCTGGACCTAGACGACTCCTACCTGGTCGATACTCCGGGGGAGGTTGTTATAGGAACTTGACTACAAGCTAATCGGCCAGGAAAGGGCAAAACTCGGTGGGAGATATCCGGGCGTGAGCCACGGGCCTTAATTACGCCAAACCATGGAGCTTTCGAGGCTTAACCTTTCAATCCTCTTTTCTTAGACACCGATTTTACAGGAGTATAGTTCTTGCAATTTTCACCTTCGGTTAATCTCTTAGTGAATCCGAGATGTCCCTAGGACCAACATCTATCAATTTTTATTTAAGACTTGGGTTGTGTGAGTGCACTTGGAGATGATTTTTGGGCTAAGGATGAGTGATGAAATTCTTACCTTATCTTGTTTATTTGAATTTTGCCCTTAATGTCAATTGTATAAGCGTACAGTATATTCACAACAAGATAACAATTAAAGCGATAAATCACTCTGAAATGTTGGTCCTATTCAATATGAATGCACACGTACCTTTTTTCAGCACTCTTCAAAAGAAATTGTAATGAATTGAAATAGACATGTGCCTTAAATGCAAGAGTCTAATCCAATTTTCAATTTAGCAACAAATGGATTTCTGTTGAGTTTATTACAAATGTATAAGGTGAAGCATACGAGTGAACTAAAGAATTTGAGAAAGCAATTTTTGAGTGATTTCCAGCAACCCTGCAGAAGAGCTTTTATTAGTACTTCAATCGGACAAATTCGCTTTTACACGAATTTTCTGAGGGCAAATGAATTCCTCGTGCAATGTCTTTGGCCACCACACTTGCTTCCTGTAATAGTTAGCTCCTTGGTAATTCTCCTACAGAAAAAATAAAGAAAAATCTTTAGTGTTGAATAATAAAGTCGTTCCCTGATCGTACATATATTTTGTATTCTTTTCATTACGCTCCTACATTTATCATGTAATAAATCTGCTAATTTTCTTGTCTTAAATATCTATTTTGCAGAAGATAATAATGAAGAGAAAGAGAATTAAACCAAATAAATATCAGTTAGAATTAGATTTAACTGGATCTATTTAGTTAACTAAGGATGATCCCAGATCTAATTAGAACAAATCAAGGATTGGGGCAAATATTCAGCTGAAGATCAGAGCAAATCAGAAAGATAACACCAAATGAAAACCGATAAAATTCAGATTTCTATAAATCCATTTTGGTAGCTAAAGATCAACCGAGGATAATATCAAATATAGAGAGATAAATAGATAGAGAGAAGATCAACGGATGAGATGAAGCAAGTTTGACCAGATTCTGACTGGATGCATTTTAGTATTTGAATCATAAATTTCGCTACCGAATCTCAAATCTAATGATTCAAGATGATCCACAAAGCATACTTACAGGGCTACAACTCTTATGTTGATCACTATTTCTAATTCTGTCATCTGATAAGTGATATTCAGCAATCAACATGCCAACAAACTGCAGATCAGAACTGAATATCCACATCAAATCAAGTTTAGAGATAAGGGGAGGATTCAAATTCAGAAATAGCCAGCTTTCCCTATCTTCATACTCCTCTAACCTCTACATTTCTTCTATAAATACCTGCAATCTCAAAGGCAAAAGAACGTCCAAGCAGGGAGTAGAACTTAGGCTAATTTGTAGTTTGTAACTTTGGTTTTTATTTTCTTTCTTGTAATTTTCATTTTCTTTATGTAACTGAGAGGAGATGATACTTTCATGGAGGAATGAGAGCAAGCTTATACTGCAGGTGATACCGGTGTAAGTGATCTCTTCTTCCATTGTTATTTGAATTGAATCAAAGTTACTTTTTCTTCTTTACTCTTATTTTCGTTTACTCTCCTCTAATGTGTTGCAATCCAAGTGATTCTGTTAGCCTCGAAACTGCTTCGCCATTTGCAAGTGCCTTTGATGGCATATGGTGATGAATAACTATTTTCTTGCTAGTATAGCTTGCCCTTTTATTCTTAGTATAGATCGGGAATGGGGAAGATCCTATACGCCATGCTTGATCGCCTTCAAAGTCGAGGTAAGTCGTAGCCACGAATCCAAGGTATATGATCACAAAAGGGGTAAGTAACTTTTAGTTTCTTTCTTATAATTTTAGAACACCACAATCTACCACTTCTTATATCATTCCTTTTCCATTTCTTTGTACATATCACTTCTAGTTTTTCCATCTTCATAATCTACCATCTTCTTTCTAACTCACTTTAACCTAATTTTTCTTTTTTCTTTACAAGAACTAAAAAAAGAATTTTAACCATCCTTCGTATCTTAAAAGAAAACTTACTAAAAAAGCTTCCATCGCTAGTCCCTCCTTGTGGATCACGACCCGCATAGCCACTTGCTATCGCGGTAGAATTGAGCACTTGAACATCTCTATTTTAAAGTTCTGAAAATCCGTATTTTATGTACAGGTTTAACCTTAATCATTCCCTCCCCGACAACGGCGCCAAAATTTGATCGACAAAAAGCTTGCACAAAATTAAGTAAAGGAGTGATGGTTGATGTTACTACTTTTGCGATTCTTCTGTACTAGCAAAGTAGCAATATGGATCGTATCCACAAGGAGGGAGAGCGATGGAAGCTTTGATGCGGCTTTGTTGTTCAAAGTAAAGAAAAAGTTCTTTGTTTCAAATAAAGAATTTGAAATGAAAATAAGTGTTGTTTCAAGAATTATTTTGATTGGTTTGTTGGTTTGTAAAAGTGAAATTTCTTAATGGTAAAAATACTTGGCTAACTTTTTACTAATGCTCCCACTAATCTCTAACTTCTTAAGAATGTAGTCTCACGTTGGATTATAAGCAAGCATAACCTTTATGCATAGGAACTATTCAAGTTGGAGACTGAATGAAAGTCCTTCATTTAACTTAGCTTTACACGGCAAAACTTGAACATTCCCTTATCAAGATTCAATTGAAGGCGAGAATAAGGGAAGAAATAAGTGCACAAATGGTATCGGTAAAGATTAATAAGAATATCTCTAATTTACAAAAAACAAGTAAAGTTTATAATCTATAGATTATTAAAAACACGTTAAGCATGAAATATAAGAAAGGGAATACTTGTAAGTAAGTTAGAGTTAGAACTCTTATCTTAAGATGTCATAGCTCTCTTTTGCACAAGGCTTGTTTGACACTATTAACTCATTGGGGTTATCAATCAAGTTGTTAAAAATTAGTGGGTTAGTAGTTGTTAGCCATGCAATGAAAGCGTTAGTTAAACATGAGTAAGAAAAGAAATAACAAGAGAGAAGAAGTAAAGAGGAATATTACACTAAAATAAGAAAGTAAAAGCAAATAAAAATACCAAGTAATGGAAAGAAGAAAGAGAAGTATTACTTGTATAAGCTTGTCACCTTTAAATACAACTTGTACACACTCTCTCTCTCTTTCACTCCAATGGCTAAACTAAATTAGAAGAAGAAGAAAAACACAAACAACTACAACACTAAAAACAAATTAACATAAAGATCCTAAACTCTCTGGATATCTCCACTGAAGAACCCCAAGGGGGTATTTATAGGCACCAGGGGAAAGGGGGCTAAGGGGTAACCCCTAGCCCAAGGCACTGGTGCGGCCGTGCCAGTATGGCCATGGAAACACGGCTCTACCAGAGCGGCGCGCGTAGCGGCGCCTGCTGTGATGTTGCTTCAGTCCCCTGTCAGTTGAACCTTCTGGATTTTTGATTTGAGCCCCCTGTCTGACAGAATCACCTCCTAAGGTCAATGGCTACTTTGTAGACCTTTAATTACCCATTAAATGGTAATTTATGGTCTTCTTCTTTATTGAACACCATGGACCTAGGATCATACAAGCAAGCCATTATTAGCATATTTTATATAAAATGAATATGTAGATGTGGTAAAATTTATGCAATATTAGAGACTAATCACTACCCTGATTTTCTGATTTCAAATTAATTCTGAATTAAATTAGAATTTTGATGAGCTTTTGAGCTCGTTTCTCTTCCCTTTCCTTTAGCAATGGGCATGCATATAAATTAGACAATAAATAGGAAAAAAATAGAGTTATTTATATAATATGTATGAGAATATAATAATAAATATGCAGATTCAGCGACCGATCAGGAGTCCAAGAAAGTCGTTTAGCTCTCCCATCATAAACATCTTAAACTCATCTTCATGCATGATTCAAATTCTTTATAAAGTTTTTCATTAGTAGATCCAAAAATAATATCATCAAAATAAATTTGAATAATTAGGATATCACTATCTACATGCTTTGTAAACAAAGTGGTGTCGACTTTACCCTTAACAAAATCATTTGAAATTATAAAAGTTGAAAGCCTTTCATACCTAGCTCTTGGAGCTTGTTTTAAACCATATAAAGCTTTATCAACTTCGTAAACAAAATCCGGATGTGTATGGATTAACAAACCCGAGGGGTTGTTCAACATACACTTTCTCTTCTATAAAATCATTTAAAAATACATTTTTGACATTCAATTGAAAAAGTTTGAAATCTTTAAAAGAAGCAAAGCAAGTGTCATTTGTATGGCTTCAAGCCATGCTATGGGTGCAAAGGTTTTCTCAAAATCGATACCTTCAATTTGAGTGTAACTTTGGGCCACTAACCTAGCTTTATTTCTAATAACATTATCCGACTCATCCAACTTATTTCTAAAGATCCATTTAGTACCAATAGTTGGTCTATCATGGGATCTAAAAATAAGATGCCAAACTTGGTTGCGCTCAAATTGATTAAGCTCTCCTTGCATTGCAAGCAACCGATATGAATCGGCCTCGGCTTTGAGGATATTTTTGGCTCAATGTGTGAAATAAAAGCAAAGTGCCTACATAAATCATGAGTAGTTACCCCTTTGATACATCACCTATGATGAGGTCCTTGGGATGATTTGAAGCAAATCTCTAATCCTTTGAAAGCGATTGTGTTTGCTCCACTTCAACCTCTTGAACTTCACCTTATTCATCAATCTTTGGCTTTTCTTCTTCTATAGGTGAGTCTTTCATGGTTATCTTCTTCATGTCTTCACCTAAAAAATTAATCTCTATAACATTCTTTACAAAAGTATTAGATTCCTCAAACTTGACATGTATAGATTCTTCAATAGACAAAGTAGATCTGTTGAAGACTCTATAGGCCTTACTAGTATTTGACTACCCAACAAATATGGATTTATAAGATTTGGCATCAAATTTTTCTAAATTATCTTTAGTGTTTAAAATAAAGCATTTACACCCAAAAACTTTAAAATAAGAAACATTAGGTTTTTCTCACATAGTAAATTTCAAATGAAGTTTTAGAAGTATTTTTATAAAAATAAATTCTATTTGAGATGTAACATGATGTGTTTACATCCTCGGCCCATAAGTATTGAGGGAGTTCGTATTCATTTATTATTGTCCTGGCCATTTCTTGAAGCGTATGATTCTTCCTTTCAATGATTCTATTTTGTTGTGGAGTTGTAGGACATGATAGTTCATATTTGATTCTATGTTCTTCACAATAAGTGATAAAGGAATGGTTAATGAATTTACAACCTCTATCACTTTTTATGCGTAAAATCAAAAAAAATTCTTTTTCAATTCTTTTTCTAAACACTTGAAAATGTAAAAGGCTTAAAACAAGAAAAATCGTCAACTAAAACAAAAACAAAACGATTTTCACTTAGACTTTTAGTTTTTGTTGGACCAAACAAATCTATGTAGATTAACTCCAAAGGTCTTGATGTCATGATATCCTTGAAAGTTTTAAAAGAGCACTTAGTTTGTTTCCCAAGTTGGCACGTATCGAAATGTTGTCCTTTTCAAATTTCAAATAAGGAATATCTTTTACCACTTCTTATTGTTAATTCTAGATAGATGGTCAAATGAAACATAGCCTAATCTTCTAGGCCATAACCAAGAGTTTTCATCCACCTTACCAACACACAACTGTTAGCCCAAAGGCCTATCACCCTAGTTTTGATGATGATCAACTCATGAAGTTATGTTTACTAATGATCTTGTGTTTAATTAGTGACAGATTCATTATCAAGATCTTAGTAGGTGCATAGCTCAACAAAGGATAAAATGTCAAGATTTGGAGCTAGCACGGTGTGATCCAAGGAGCTTTTGGATCAAGCTTGGACCAAGTCAAGAAGATGAGAAGACTTCAAGGGAAGACTTCAAGATCAAGACTTGTGTCTAGGTATAAGATTTTGTTTTTGTTTTAGAGTAAAATGTAAAGGATAGATAGTTGGTGGATTGCTCAAGTATACCATGCACACACACTCTTGATAGAATTGTTTTCATAAAAGAATTTTTGGTTTAGAAAAGTTTTTTCTTTGTGACAAAATACTATTTGGATTTTGGTATTTTCATGTATACATATTTTTATCCAAAACCAAGTTTAGAGCTTTATGACAAAAACATAGATATTTCATTATGATTGTGTAGTGGATCATATCCATACACACTATGCTTTAAAAGTATATCTTGTTTTTGTATTTGATGAAGATTTGGAAAAACAAGTTTAGAAAATATTGTTTTGGAAAATACAGTTTTTATCATGAGCCAAATATTTCCAAGTTACAAAAATAGTCCAATCTTTTATAACATGCCTTGATTTTGTGCAAGCATGTTTGATTATCAAAGTATATTGGTTAAACTATTTTTGTAGATTTTTATGTATTTTATAGGATTTTATTTAAGCCAAAATGACTAACTTTTTAATCCCAGAAAACTGTTTCAGGCTTCGTATAAGTCGACTAGCATCCTTTAATAGTCACAGGAGTCGACCGACCGGACTGGTCGACCGACGTGCACAAACGTGCACGCCTTTGTGCACTGGAGAACGGCCGACCGTGCCGGTCGACCGCTCCAGAGAGCAGTGCTCTCTGGAAAGTTCGGCCGACCGCACCGGTCGACCGACAGAGAGTTAGACTCTCAGCTCCAGTGGGTCGGTTGACCCGGGCGGTCGACCGTGCTCCAACGGTCAGAAATCCGACCGTTGGCGGTCGACCGCGCCGGTCGACCGGCAGTTCTGACAGATCCCAACGGCTAGTTTTCTGGCAGCCTATAAATTGGGGTCTTGTCATTGTTTTGAGTCAAGTTTTTGGAGTATCTTAGAGCCAGTTTTTCCCAGACTTCTAAAAGGGTTTTCTCCACAAAATAGAGAGCAAATATTTCCTATCTAAAGGGAAGATTTATCAAGAGTGTTAAAAGAAAGTCTTTGAGTTTTCCTCCACCTTTCACATCCTTGTTTTTCTCACACCACACTTGAGCATCCATTGATTATTCATCCTATAGGTGTGTTGTAGTGAGAGTGCTTTAGGTGATCAAAGTGTTGTAGATCACCAAAGATTTCATCTTTGTACTTTGAGGAGACGGGCAAGTGTGCTCGTGATTGTTTAGGGTTCGGGTGCGAACTCTTGTTGATTGAGGTGCGGCCTCGGCGAGCCGGTGGGCTTGCAGTGTGTAAGGGACTAGAGAGTTCGAGGGCTTGTAGGTGTTGCGGCACCAAGGAGAGATCCATTGGGATCTTGCATAGTGGAAATCCTTCGTGTGTCGAAGGCGGGGATGTAGAGCAAGTGTGCTCGAACCTCGAAACAAACCCTTTGTGTTTGCGATTGCCTTCTCTCTCTCTCTCTCTCTCTCTCTCTCTCTCTCTTTGTCTCTTGTTATATCTTGCATAGCTTTTATTGTGCTCATCTTTATATGCTAGATATTCATTGTGTGCTTAATTGATATACTTGCGTGGGATTGTTGCTAACACTTGTATTCAACCAAGAGAGCCAACGCGGCACCTCAACCCATTCAAGGGGAATCTAGAGGAGTTTGTCCAGAGCCCTTCACGGGGAATTCGGCAACACTCTTGTGTTATACATAGTGTTTAGTGTAAAAGATTTAATTAGGTCATAATTGCTCTTAGCTTCCGCATTATTTGCATAATTCATTATTAAGTGACCATAAGATTAGCCATCACCTATTCACCCCCCCTCTAGGTGAACTTACAATTGGTATCAGAGCTTGGTACTCTGATTTGGGTCTAACAACCTAGAGTAAAAGATCCTCATTTTTAGGCTAATCACAAGATTTTGTACACACACCATGGAGTTCATGTCACCACCCACCTTTGACATTCTTAACATCCAAATTTGGAAGGTTAAGATGTCTTTGTACCTCAAGGCCTTAGGCATTCATGTATATCTTGCTACCACTAATGATTCTTATGTTAACAATAGCAAGTATTTTGAGGCAAACTCAAAAGCCCTTCATGCTCTTAAATGTACCCTAAATGATAAATATCTTTCTAGGGTTTCTAATGTTGAATCGGCTTTTGTAGTTTGGAACATCATCACCTTCCTTGGCAAAAAAGATCTATATTATGCCGGGAGCGATTCGGACTTTGGAAGCGACATCTCCAACGTGTGCTACATGGTCCAAGGGGATAATCCCCTTGAGGTAAACTCCGAATCCGATGATGAGGACATGTCATATGATGAGCTCACTTCATTTTGTCAAACAATTCTTGAAAAATATGACATGCTTAAGAAAGAAAATAAAAATTTGAAAAAGAACATTGCTTGCATGTATATAGAACAAGATTCATTTAAATCTAACATTGCATGTTTAGAAAAAGAAAATAACAATTTGAAAAAGAATTTTGATGCCATGCTTAATGAAAAAGATTCACTAGAAAATAAAATGGCATGCTTAGAAAAGGAAAAGGAAGATTTGAAAAATGAAAATGTTTCCTTATTTTTAAAATTGAATGATTTATGTGAAGGAAACACTATTTTGAAAAATAAAGTTGATTTGGTGGAAAAACAAAAAGAAGTTATTTTTCAAGAAAATAAATCTTTGAAAAGAAAAATTTGTGAAAAAGAAAAAGATTTTGTTTCACAAAAGAAAAGGAAAAATGATTCTTTATCTCATCATGCTTTTCATGCCACCACTAATGAGATTAAAGATTTGAAAAATAAAATGGATGGTTTGAGTTCATCTTTAAACTCTTGTGCCTTTAATCATTCTAGGTTAGAGTCAATGTTTTCAAAGAAACAAACTCCACACATTCATGCACATCATAACCATGCATTTGCTTATGTTGCACAACATGATCACACTCCTACACATAAGCATACTAAGGTATACATATGTACACATTGTGGCCGCAAAGGCCATTTAGCAAAATATTGTTATGATAGATTAGATCATTTTAATGTTGCTAAGAATAAGAATTTTTGGGTGCCTTACAACAAGACTAACCCCAAAGGACCCAAGAAAATATGAGTACCAAAACTCCCACCTTTTGCTTTTGATGTAGGTGAGGGCTCTCACAAGACGTGAGAGGATTGGTGCCTTGATAGTGGATGCAAATGGATATGATGGACACACTTATTGATGCATCGCTATCAAGGAGGTTTTGGTGGGAAAGACCACCAAGCTTGGAGCTTTGGAGTTGGTAACAATCTCTAAACTCCAATTTATTTATGTTCATGCTTGTTCATTCATATTATTTTGAGCATGTTCATATTTTATGTGCTTCATGAGGTATTTACATGCTTAGATGTAGAATGTGTCAAACTTGCATTTATACATATACAAGTAGTGAATTACAATTGATTCATATATAATTGAACTTCATGCTCATTTGTATCCACTATATGCATATGTATAGACTAGTTTTGATGATTCTCTTTTATACATGTTTTACCTATTTTTGCGCTTTTACATCATATATATGTATTTTTAATTCAAATCTAATAAATATACATGTATACCCGTGAGTCTCTTGCCTTCATGCAAATACATTTGATAGACTCTTTTATATTTGGGATATGTATGTGTATTGTTAGAATTGGATTAATCATACATATACCATGAAGATTAGTGTTTTGATGAAAAATAATTTTTCGTGTTTTTGTTAAAAATGTGACTTATGATCTCTTTGAGCTTCATTGACTATTTTCATAAAAATGCTATTTACATGATCATTTAACACTCACACCTTTGTTAAAATCATTTTGAGCCTTATAGACCATGAGTGCTTAAATTTTTGTGTATCTAGTTATGTTTTATGAAAAACATAAGATTTGATATATTTGAAGGATCTTTAACTAGTTTTTTTCAAAAATAATTTATACTAGTTATTTATTCTTCAAATAGTTTTTGAGATTGACACATGATTCTATTTTTCTCAAAATTTGATGCTTCATGATTTGAATATTAGTTTATATGTTAGTTTTTGTCAACACTAGGATTTATACTTGTACATATCGTGGGCCACAAATAAATCTATTTATATTTATGCTTGAATGCTTATTTGAACCCATGAAATGTGCTTGTATTGCTTGGTTTTGATGATACATACATTTTTAAACTTATATTCCCACTTTTTGGATTTGATTATCATGTGTTTTCATTTCATGTATATGTGTATTTTGCCAAACTTTAAGATATACATGTATACCTCTTGAGTCATTTGCCTTTAATGCAAATCTATTTATATGGACTCAATTATGTTTAAGAGATATGTATGTATACTTATTGTGTTGTCAAAACATACATATATCTTGAAATATAAATTTTGTTTTTAATAAAAAAAATGTGTGATGATTTAAAGGAATATTGAGCTTTATTGACATTTTCATGATACCATGTTCCACATAACACTAGTGCACTCACCTCTTTTGAAAATTTTATGGACTTCATGAATATTAGAGTGTTTTTAGTGCCATGTTTACTTGTGTTTCATGAAAAATATTTTTGCTTTATTCCTTACTTGAAGGATTCCGTACTAGTTTTAAAACATTTTCATATTAACTAGTGCAAATTCTTCATTTGATAGAGTATATGATAAGCTTACTCTTCAATTGGTATCATTGGATATTTTCAATTGGTATCAATATGATTTTTATATACTCATATTTTGATTATATATATGAATGCTTTCAAATTTAAATTATATCAATTTTTATTGGTATTATCTTTTCATACATATATGGGATCTATTTGCTAAGCTTAATTTAACTTTCAATTGTTCTTAAAGCTTATGCAATATGTTTTCAAAATTGATATCAAAATAAAAAAAAAATATGTTGATTTGATATCTCAAAATGTGTTTTATTAAGAAAGTTCAAAATTTTAAAGAAATATTCAAAATTTTTGATTTGTATTTCCTATATGCAAGGAGAGCTTAACATCTCTCTTACATATAGATTCATGTTGAGCATATTATAAATTGAGGAGCTTGACAACTCTTCTTTATATGATATACGTGTGTAGGGGGAGCTTCACATCTCCTCTTATGCATTACATAATATGTGTTATGTGAGTCAGGGCTTGTCATCCCTTCTTCATGTAATGTATATGTGTAGGGAAGCTAACTTAGCGTCTTCCTCTTCATGAATGTATATCGCATATAACCTTTTATTGATATGTTTGACCCCTTATTGATCTCTTTGTTTATGACAAAAAGGGGAAGAAAAATTTGTTTGATTTGATTTTACTTTGAACCCTTTGTTGATGATTGACAAAGAGGGGGAGAAGTATTTGAGTTTATATGCATGTTTTCATTGCTTAAGGGGGAGAAGTATTTGTCTTCCTTGTTAGTTATGCATATATTTTTGTATTGCAAATAGGAGAAAAAGATTTTGATTTATGCTTGTTGCATGTTTTATCTCCATACTTGCATACATATTCATGTGCCTCATTGCCATATCTAATATTCATTTGGTACGCATGAGTTAAGGGGGAGCTTCTTTGAAGCTTTACTTTAATCCATGCATATATAACTTCATGTGTTTTGTCATCATCAAAAAGGGGGAGATTGTTGGCCCAAAGGCCTATCACCCTAGTTTTGATGATGATCAACTCATGAAGTTATGTTTACTAATGATCTTGTGTTTAATTAGTGACAGATTCATTATCAAGATCTTAGTAGGTGCATAGCTCAACAAAGGATAAAATGTCAAGATTTGGAGCTAGCGCGGTGTGATCCAAGGAGCTTTTGGATCAAGCTTGGACCAAGTCAAGAAGATGAGAAGACTTCAAGGGAAGACTTCAAGATCAAGACTTGTGTCTAGGTATAAGATTTTGTTTTTATTTTAGAGTAAAATGTAAAGGATAGATAGTTGGTGGATTGCTCAAGTATACCATGCACACACACTCTTGATAGAATTGTTTTCATAAAAGAATTTTTGGTTTAGAAAAGTTTTTTCTTTGTGACAAAATACTATTTGGATTTTGGTATTTTCATGTATACATATTTTTATCCAAAACCAAGTTTAGAGCTTTATGACAAAAACATAGATATTTCATTATGATTGTGTAGTGGATCATATCCATACACACTATGCTTTAAAAGTATATCTTGTTTTTATATTTGATGATGATTTGGAAAAACAAGTTTAGAAAATATTGTTTTGGAAAATACAGTTTTTATCATGAGCCAAATATTTTCAAGTTATAAAAATAGTCCAATCTTTTATAACATGCCTTGATTTTGTGCAAGCATGTTTGATTATCAAAGTATATTGGTTAAACTATTTTGTAGATTTTTATGTATTTTATGGGATTTTATTTAAGCCAAAATGACTAACTTTTTAATCCCAGAAAACTGTTTCAGGTTTCGTATAAGTCGACTAGCATCCTTTAATAGTCGACTAATACAGGAGTCGACCGACCGGACCGGTCGACCGACGTGCACAAACGTGCACGCCTTTGTGCACTAAGAACGGCCGACCGTGCCGGTCGACCGCTCCAGAGAGCAGTGCTCTCTGGAAAGTTCGGCCGACCGCACCGGTCGACCGACAGAGAGTTAGACTCTCAGCTCCAGTGGGTCGGTCGACCCGGGCGGTCGACCGTGGCTCCAACGGTCAGAAATCCGACCGTTGGCGGTCGACCGGCAGTTCTGACAGATCCCAACGGCTAGTTTTCTGGCAGCCTATAAATTGGGGGTCTTGTCATTGTTTTGAGTCAAGTTTTTGGAGTCTCTTAGAGCCAGTTTTTCCCAGACTTTTAAAAGGGTTTTCTCCACAAAATAGAGAGCAAATATTTCCTATCTAAAGGGAAGATTTATCAAGAGTGTTAAAAGAAAGTCTTTGAGTTTTCCTCCACCTTTCACATCCTTGTTTTTCTCACACCACACTTGAGCATCCATTGATTATTCATCCTATAGGTGTGTTATAGTGAGAGTGCTTTAGGTGATCAAAGTGTTATAGATCACCAAAGATTTCATCTTTGTACTTTGAGGAGACGGGCAAGTGTGCTCGTGATTGTTTAGGGTTCGGGTGCGAACTCTTGTTGATTGAGGTGCGGCCTCGGCGAGCCGGTGGGCTTGCGGTGTGTAAGGGACTAGAGAGTTCGAGGGCTTGTAGGTGTTGCGACACCAAGGAGAGATCCATTGGGATCTTGCATAGCGGAAATCCTTCGTGTGTCGAAGGCGGGGATGTAGAGCAAGTGTGCTCGAACCTCGAAACAAACCCTTTGTGTTTGCGATTGCCTTCTCTCTCTCTCTCTCTCTCTCTCTCTCTCTCTTTGTCTCTTGTTATATCTTGCATAGCTTTTATTGTGCTCATCTTTATATGCTAGATATTCATTGTGTGCTTAATTGATATACTTGCGTGGGATTGTTGCTAACACTTGTATTCAACCAAGAGAGCCAACGCGGCACCTCAACCCATTCAAGGGGAATCTAGAGGAGTTTGTCCAGAGCCCTTCACGGGGAATTCGGCAACACTCTTGTGTTATACATAGTGTTTAGTGTAAAAGATTTAATTAGGTCATAATTGCTCTTAGCTTCCGCATTATTTGCATAATTCATCATTAAGTGACCATAAGATTAGCCATCACCTATTCACCCCCCTCTAGGTGAACTTACAACAACTTCATATACTCCTCCTGAACAACAATTAGAAGAATCAATTGACTGGGAAAAGAGGATGGAAGCCTTAGAAGAGCTTGAGCGACGAATTCAAATTCTAGAAGACTCAAATTTCTGTCAAGATTTTTAAATCACAGATCCTTACTCTATTTTTCAAGAAGAACATACCGACTTAGAAAAGAGTATGGAATCCATAATTTAATTCCAAAGTGATCCACTCGATATGATAAAAGAAAGATTTAGTTGATTGAAAAACATACATAGGAATAAGAAAACTCTCCCTACCTAATCTTTGACTATTCCCGACACTTCTAACCATATTGATGAAAACCAAGAATCATGGTATCTTGAAGATTTTGACCAAGATTATATTTCATCACAAAATCTTAAACTTGACCAATATCAACCCATTGACGAATTGACAAGTTTTTATTTTAATGAGATTGAACCTGATTATGAATGTGACCTGATCCCCAACTTTGTGATTCAGTTCTCATTGTCAAATCTATGTTAACTCTGGTATTCTTACCCAATTTGGACCAATTTTCTGAGCCAACATTTATTTTCATACCCATAGATCAAATTGAATCACCAATTTTGGATAGTCACATTTCATTGATGGAAAAAGAATGTAAATTTTAATTCTTAGATTTGGACTCAACTCTTGAACCAAAACTGACTCTCGAACCCAAAGTTGATTTTCTCGAGTTAGTATTGATTCCTGAACCTATCATTCTTGAGCCCAAATCAACCATCCACCAAGTCACTTTCTTTTGTTGGACATAGATATAAACCATGATGACTCCGTGATGATTTTCCAAGACTGGTTATGTAAAGGGAATAAATTTCATGATAGAATCTTTCATGATTCTATTCATATTGGAAATTGTGAATATGTAAATAGAAAAGAGGTCAATAAAGGTGGGTTCTATGAACAACCACATTATCTTGATTGGGTAGTAATGTTTGACCCAATCCGACCACCACCAGAACCACCATCTTAAGGTAATATTTTCCTTCCCTTTCTTCTTTTTCATGCATCTATACATTCATTCATACATTGAGGACAATGCATGAGATAGGTGTGGGGGAGGGTTCTAACATAACATAGGTTTTCTTTTTATTTAAAATAAAAAATTAACATTTTTCTTTCTTAAAATTTTTTTTTGAAAAGAGAGCAATATTTTGACATATTTTTTTTATAAGAAATTAAGTCAATTTTAAGGAAGAGGAGAATCATAATTAGGATTTCTTATACTTAGTCAAAATAAGATGACTTGTTTGATTTCTATGGTTAGGAAGAAAATTTAGAAAAATAATTTAGTCTTGATTTTTACCTTGATGAAATATGCATGCTTTATACGCTTACACACTTAGTGTTCAAAAAACAAAGATTCTCATGCCTTATTTAAAAAAAAAGAAATATATATAATATATCAAAAATCTTCTAATTAAGCTGGGTATTTGTGCCTCATAAAGCATAAGTATTCATGCCTAAAAGCGATTCATATAATAAAATCCTTAGTTTTGTGACCTTATTTACTCGAGTTCTTAAGTCATTGGGGTGTTTCTCACTCGATGCCCTAAGACTATTTAGTTTGGGAGTCACCGATTAAAGGCTTGTTACATGGGTAGATTAGAAAGCCTAATAGAACTAAGGAATAGTATCACCAAAAAATTAAAAAAATAAAAGAAAAAAATAAGACATAAGAGTTAGAGTTAAAGAACCCCGAGTCAAAATTTCACAGTCATAAAGGTGCATATAACTTAGGATAAATAATAGACTAGATGAGAAATATAGTTTGACTCCTTGCCTTGATTGATAATAAGTTTTTGAATAAAGACTAAGCTTAAGAATGAAAAGTTCAGTTTTATTATAACTTATAGATTACTTAATTCTTACAATAATACTTCAAATATTTTTATTTTTCAAAATGTGTTTTTAAAATACTAACACTTTGTTTCTCTTTCTTTCTGGATTTTGTGAGTGTAATCCACTGAAAATCCTCACGAGACAAAACTCGTCCTCTAGGAGAAACCTAGAGGTTTAATGGCTTGTTGCACAAGCTCAGTGCAATTGCGTGACCTACAAAAGTGGCCTAATAACTTTTTAAGTTTAATTATGATGTTTTGCCCGAGGACGAGCAAAAGATAGGTGTGGGGTGTGATCGGTCACTAATATTGCATATACATTTTCACATTCCTCCATTTTATTTTAAATAAACTCTGCTAATAAATTAATCGTTACCATTTAAATTGTGCAGGTCCATTACTAAGGGAGAAGGAAGAAAAAATAAGACTAAAAGCCCATCAAAATTCTGATTTAATTTAGAATTAATTCAAATAAAAAGTAGGGCAAATCAGAGCAAATCAAAGAAGATAAAACTAGTTGATCAATCAGTTAAATCAGATCTCTACAAATCAAGTGGTAAAAGCCAAAAATTAATAGAAAAATCATCAAAATCAGAAGATCAAACGGTATATCTTTTTGTATAAATGGACGAAATAAAGTATGGGAAGGAACTGCTCCCACGATGTGGCCACCCACATCCCGGCCGTGGATCCATGGCCAAAGCCACGGATCCGCCGCTTGCTTAAAGCAGTTGGGGAAGCGTTTGCTCCCCCTATCTTTGTACGCTCTCCCCCGTTTGGTTTTTGCCTATAAATACTAAGATTTCTCAGTATACAGAAGAATGATCAAGCAGAGATAGATTCTTAGGCTAGTTTTTCATTCTTTTTAGTGTAAGTTTTTATTTTCATTTTATGTAATTTTTATTTCTCTGTAAGCATAGGTTAGACTAAGCTTCATGTAAGTAAGAGAGAGAGATCTATATTGAGAGTGAAACCGATGTAACTCCTCCTTTCTTCTATCGTTTCTGCAAGTAATAAAAAGGTAACTTTTTTATATTCTTCTTTATTTTCATTTTCTTCTTCTTCTTTCTACTCTTCCTCTTTCGGTTTTAATAATAGTTTTAAGTGAGTCAAATAGCATCGGTATTGCTTTGCCTTAGCGAGTGCCATCGATAGCTCATGACGATGGATTCTTCCTGATGTTTGTATCATTTCATACTTGCTCGAAGAAGCCCTGATGATGTAATGTGAATTGAGACTGAGTTAATCTTATGAGTTATGCACTGATCGTCTCCAGATCAAGGTAAACATGTAAGGATTCCAGGTAAGTCAACAACCTGAAAAATGTAAGTACTTCTTTTAGGTTTTCTTTCTTTTCTTTTAATCTTCAGTTTAGATCACCTCCATCACCAAATCTCTACTACTTTTTACTTTCTTTGTATAGAATCATCATTTCCTTCTATCTACCATTTTCACAATCTAACATAGTTTTAATTTTCTTTTTGTTTTCGAGAACTAAAAGAAGAACATTAACCATTCTTTGTAACTTAAAAGAGAACTTGCAAAAAAAACATCCATCGCTAGTCCCTCCTTATGGATCACGACCCGCATAGCCGCTTGCTATCGCGGTAGCACTGAGTACCTTGCACTCTTTATTCTTAAGTTCTAAAATTCTATATTCTTGTGTGCATGTCTAAACTTAATTAGTCAACCATCTCTGCCGCAAATTCCATCTCAGCTTCAATTACTACCGTAAGCAAGTAAACCCTGAAGATAAAACTTCCACTGGTTTCACCATCATAACAGTAGAGAGAGTGACAGAAACACTAGTTAGAGAAGGACGAGAAATCGCTGGCAAATGAGGAGGAGTCTTCATTGCTACCAGTACACCAGCTAGGACGGAAGTAGGGCTAGTGACTAATCTAGAAAGAGCTGGCTCGATAATTAAAGTCAGAAATGTCAGGCTAGTGATTACCCTGAGACCAGCTATTACCAAAACTTGGCATCAGAGAAACTTTCGTCATCTCGCCAACTAATTCAGTCGAGAATGCGATCGGTTCCGTGGAGGGGGAACAACCCTTGTCTCCTCAGCTACTAGGAAAACACCAGCAGGCTCCGGTTCATAAGAGGGCAGGCCGTGATACAAGACATCCAACTCTGTGACATCTACAGTAGCCAAAGTACTTGTCTCCTTTCTGAACTCCCCAGAAAGCACCGCAGGCTCCTTTGAAGTTGATGCGTTTAGAGGCGGAATAGCTGCAAGAGTATTTTGTTAGGACAAAGATAAAAAAAAATGTCAAGCAAGGTTCATTTACAGATTATTATAGCATTACCAAAGGGAGCTGAAGTCACAACAAACTTCGCCCCAATCGCCGCCTCGACAATGTCCTCGAGGGCTCCCTCGACGACTGTGTAGACTTCGATTGGCTCCATAGAAGAGACCCCGGTAGTGGCAGGAGAAGTACCAGTTCCTACTAAATCACCAGAGGCGGTCTCAGGAAGAAGTTCATCAGTCCTGAGAGCCTCGGTAGCTCAAGCAACATCTGGTCCTCCTTCACTCTCCATAGGATCCACAACCAATTCCCTGGAGCTTAAGCCATTGGGCTTTCCTTGTCCTCGCCAGCACCGGACGGACCAACGTCGGCCACATAACCCTCAGGTTCAATAGAGACGACGAAGTAGCTGGCTTCGTCACCCTTTCTGTAGGTGAACAACATATCATAATAATCTTTTTGTTCCTCTGCAATCTCGGTTCCTGCATCCCAATTTAACAAGTTAGTTACATGGGATGAGAAAGAGAGTGACAAAAAAAATAGAGCAGGAATTAATCTTACCCAAACCTGGAGCAGCTTTTTCAGTTGCTTTCTTCTGCGCCGATAGTTTTATAACTAGCGGGGCAAGAGGAGAGACGATCACAATCGATTTGCTCCTCCAACGATGGGAGTATGGTGGCGAGGTTTCTTTACCACCCTCTTTCTGCAGGGTTCGCCCTCTCGCTTCCGCTTGAAGTGGACGTCGGGTCTTCCTCTTCTTCCTCTTCCATCTCTACTTACTCTATGAGGGTCGTGCCTACCCCACCAGGAACATCCTGTGGTACCTCAGCGCCAGCAACATCCTCAAAGAGAGGGATTTCAGTGTCAGAAGCCAGCAACAGCAATAAACTCAGGAATGCCTGATACTCAGACTCTTTTGCCCTCCCTTTTTGTTGTTACCTTGTGCTTTGTCCACTGAGAAATTTACTTCAAGTTAAAAGAGTTGATGTTGAAACCAGTTGGCACAGAATTGGAGGTCTCGTACCACTGGAAGAACCCCAAAGTCATCAGTAAGTTCGGGGTCCTCAACGGCATACATAGCCGTGCCTCGATGCAACCGGCAATAAAATATCGCCAAGCTCGAGCACCATCGATCAGGCTCCCCATAAAGGCCAAGTTTGTATTCAGATTGCTGACATAGAGCTGGTTTCATCCGAACTGGCGAGCAAAACGGCTAGGGATATATGGTTCTAGGTGACAGATGTCTCCGCTCTGATATACCAAATGAGAAGGTCTGATACTGACTAACCACTCGAATACTCCGCAGTTCAATGATGTTCTACCATCTCTGGTACCCTTGAACTCCTCGTCATAACCAGCATCTCGGATGTAGGAAAAATATCGGAAGAGACTGTACACGTCATGGTGACACAGCAGTTTGCGGACCGTAGCTACATAGATCCGTTCCCATGAGGACCCTTTGAACTGGCGAAGGTGCGCGATCCAATGCCATCTGGAGGCTCTTCCCCGGGTTGGATGATCGCCAGACAATGCAAGGAAAACCACGCCATCAAATACGTCTGTGGCAATCCAACCCTGGGGTTTGGTCTGTCGCGAGGTAAAACTTGTCCTTTACCCCTCTTCATTGTAGGTGGCCTACAGAAGGCCTCCGTTAATGCACGAAGACCTCGCTGTATGCAGCACACCATGGCCGAGAGTAGCCCCAGAAGAGACCATGCACCAAGCGAATGGTCGGAAGCAGCGCCATAGGAAAAATAGCATCGTTAGGAGACATCACTATACACCTCTTTAACCAAACCGATTGAAAACCGGCCAAAAATGCCTTCCGAGATATCGGTTGACAAGAATGATGATGGAAACTCTTGAGAGTTTTGCCCTTTTTCATATATGTTGTTATCTTCTTCCAAAATGACATCTCCTAGTTGTGCCCTCATCATTCGGAGGATGTCCTCCACCACCACCCCGAATCGAGCTTCTTCGGGAGCTTTCTTTAGAATGGGAAATAGATAATCCGCCCAATTCTTTAAGCTATTCAAGCTGCCCCTGTAACCATCATGCACATCCAAGTAGGTGTAGAAGTGGCACATCAGCTCTCGGTAAGTCTCAAACAGGGCAGGCTTATGCTTCTCCGGTAACGCTAACTCCGCATCACAGGGGAAATATTCCTCATAGGGAAGAGATCCCATGGCAAGGCAGAGACCTCTCACATCTCATGCAAAATAAAGGGAGTTTGACTCCCTGAGATCACTAGATCATGGTGAATCATGATGGATTCACCATGAAATAGCTGAAAATTGGCTTAAAAAAAGATGTAGTCTCTGAAAAGGGGAAAAATCCCTACCCGTAATGGGGCATTCGATCGTCAAAGGCGGAGGAGGCGACGACATAGCAGAGGTGGCAACCACTTTCCCTGCGCATTACTTGGGAGCTATTAGAACTTATATGAAGTTCTGAAAGATCTTGGAAGAAGGAGACGAAGAGAGTTTTAAAACTCTGAAGATTTTGAGGAGTTTGAAGAGAAGAGTTTCTTTGAACTTCAGTCAAATGGGCTTTTTGTAGACACGGAAGTGTCTAGCTTTGCCACCTCAAAAGGAGCGCAAGCGGTCATTTCAATTTAATTTGAAACGACCTAAGGTAGCAAAGTTAGCTAACTTCGCTCAAAAACCTCCTTTAGCTTAGCTCCACTGAGAGCTTGTACCATTGCTCCCCTGAGAGCTCATTTAGCTTCGCATTGAAGCTTTACTCCAGCTCCGCCCAGAGCTCATTCTTAGCTCCGCTGAAGGCTCATTTCTCCAGCTCCGCTGAGAGCTTGTTCTTAGCTTCGCTGTGAGCTTCTTCTCCATAAAAGGACCTAGGATAAAACTAATCTGATCACCCAGTTCAGTGTACAATTGCACCCAGTGGACTAACCTAAGCGATGCAGGTATCAGACTTCAAATTCAAAGTGCTTCAGAATCTGTACCAATTCATTTTAGATTCATGAAAACTTTGAAGGGGATTTTGTTGACAATCTAAAAAGACAAAATTCTTAGAGAACTCTTCAACCGGTCTGAACGATATCTAACTTGTCGACATTTATAAAAGACAGGTCGCAGACAAGCTGACGACCAGTTTTTGCCCATCTCTGAGGGACAAAGCAGCGACTTAGACTCTACTGATCCAGTGAAGCAGACAGTAACCCAAGATTGCTTATGAAGAGGCCAGAGCAGGCCTATGAAGCTAAGCCTGATCAAATACCAAGCCTTGCACGAGCCCAAAAGAGAGCTAGCTTTGCGAAAAGGCCGAAACCACTAGCTTCGCATGAAGCTTCAATCAGCTCCGCTGAAGGCTAACTTTAAGCTTCGCTAGAAACTGTATCTCCAGCTTTGCTGGAGATGGAGTGATCCAGCTCTGCTCTGAGCTAACTCCTAGCTTCACTTGAAGCTTCACTCAGCTCTGCTCTGAGCTAACTCCTAGCTCCGCTTGAAGCTTCACCTAGCTCTGCTATGTGCCGAGCTAAATCTTTTAGCTTCGCTTGAAGCTTTGAAAAAAAAAAAATGAGCTTCGCATGAAATATTTACTTAGCTCCGCCGCGAACTTTACCAGGTCATCAGTTGACCGTTCCTGATATTTAAGTGGGGTTAGTGCCACTTTAAGTGGGCGGTTACACCCGCCCACTTTGTCCCACATTAAATGGAGACATTTAAACCACAATGGCTATGGATAGTTGGCATGAACTTTCTAGCTTTTCCTGAAGCTCGCAGATAGCCTCGCGACAAGGGCAGATAGCCTCGCGACAAGGCTATTTCAAGCTTTGCGTGAAGCTAATAGACTGATTCAATTTCGCTGAATTCAAGAGGGTTGTTATACCCCTATTTTCACTATAAATAGTCCCTTGCAAAGGAGAAGAAGGGCTGGAAAAAGTTTTGAGAAATCTAAGAGAACGTATGTCCTCTTAGTTTCAAAACTTCCAAATGCCTTAGAGATTCAGCTTTCTTGCGTCCAAAGTCTCAACACGCCTTCTATCTTCAGAAGTTTTTTAGAACCAAGCAAGAAGGAAATTCTCTCGAGAAGGCTTGACCGCTCGACTGATTGCATCGTCAATGGGTAAAGTGACTGTGCGCTGATCAGATTCCCACCAGTATACTTTCCCAGAATCTTAGAGGAGGTCTACTTATAATTATTTTAATTCTTTCTTAAAAGAATTACTTGTAATTTTACTCCTCAATTATCTTTTTTTTCGTAAGTTTTTCCCCTTTGATTTTTAATGGAAAACACCAATACTATCAAAACTTGTATTTTTTGAAATCGTATATTTTGTGTGTGTAACTTCTTGAGCATCATAACTATATTCTACACTTTAACAAATTAATATCTTAAAAGGCTCTAGGTGACTACAATATTTTTAACCGGGCATCTCCATTAGCGATGCCTTTAGTTTAATCTTGTATTTGAATCTTCTTGAGTCTCAACACCTTCCTTTAGAGGAAGAAAACTCTTTAAATCCTTAGAACCCTGAAATATACTTTAACACTTGAACTTGATTAGTACTAAATAACCATATATATTTTGTTATCATCAAAACTATAAAACCGGTTGATTGGTCGCTAATGTTGCATATTTAATATCATATTTCCATACTTATTATAGAATAAAAGCTGCATTGTCCTAATTAAATGTTTAATTTTTTTGCAGGCCTATTCCTTAAGGAGATGAAGAGAAATGAGCCCAAAAGCCCACCAAAATTCTGAATTAAATCAGAATTAATTCGAGCTCACTGAATCAGGGCAAAATCAAGAGGTTGAAAACTGGTTGAGAAGAATCCTCTCAGAATCGATCGGTTAAAGCCAAGAATCAAAGGCCATTTCGTCACAATCCTGGACTCAAACGAGAAAACCAACTGAAGATAAAAACAGAACGTGAAACCGGGGATACCCACCAACAGCGTGTGGCCACCTGGCCACACCCTGGCCGCGGAAACGCGGCCAAAGCCGCGTTTTCGCGGCTTGGTTGTGGAGTTAGGGGGAGCGTCAGCTCCCCCGATCTCCCCGGGATCCTGTAGGTTGGGATTTTACATATAAAAAGCCAGTATTTTCACGGAAAATGGGACGACCATGTAGAGATAGGATTTAGCCTAGTTTTCATTTCTTGTAGTTTAGGTTTTTTCTTTTCTTGTTATGTAATTTGTATGTAAGCTTAGGTTAGATGAAGATTCATGTAAGTAAGAGAGAGAGGCGGATGTTGAGAGTGACACCGATGTACCCTCCTCCTTTCTTCCATTGTTTCTGCAAGTAATAAAAGTAAATGTCTTTGTTTTATGTTCATATTTCCTTTTGTTTACTTATTCCTCTTTCTACTTTACCTCTTTTATTTTTGATGAGCTTGCAAGTGAATCCAGAAGTATAAGTATACAAAAGCCTTTGTGAGTGCCAACGATACTTCATGAAGACGTTCTCCTCCTCAAGATCGTATCACTTCATTTTTGCAAGGCTTGATGATATAATGCGAAAAGGGACTGAGCACGAGCCTATGATCTATGCGTTGAACGCCTCTGAAGCAAAGGTAGAACATGCAAAGGTTTCCAGGTAAGTCATCAATCAAACTAGGTAAGTATTTCTTCATCTTCTTTCTTTTCGTTTATTTCTGTAAATTAAACCACCAACACTCATCTTCCAACTCTTTCTTTCCCCTTTCTTTGTAAATAGTCTTTTCTTTCCACCTTCTTCATCTCTCATTTTCTTTCTAACTTTAACATAATTCTTTTTCCTTTTTTCTTAAAATCAAAGAAGAATCTTCGTTTTATCTTCATTAAGATTTCAATAAAGAAACGTAAACGCTTCTATCGCAAAACCCTCCTTGTGGACACGACCCGTTAGCCACAAGCTACACGGTATATTCTTAACTCATTGATTGTTTCTTCTCTTTTAGCAATCAATTTTTGGCGTCGTTGCCGGGGAGGGTAACGTTTTTATTGAAATCTGAATTTTTATTGAAAATTTTTTTAGAACTAAAACGAATTTTCTTCTCTGTTGCAGGTTATAGGGAAAGCAAAGCAGGAAATTAAGATTGCAGTAACATACAAGTGGTCTTGGGCCTCTGCTCTAGAAAGCAGAGACCAAGGGCCCTCTGATTTGTCGCGTTTTCGCGGCCAAAGCCGCGGATCCGCGGCAAAGAAGAGTTGACTACTAATAGGTTTTGTGCAGAGTTGCTTGCTTTCCAAAAACATAGCTTGCTGCAACTTTATTTCTTATATTCCATCACCATAAACCTTCTAATAAACCAACAGTAAAATACTTGTTGAAAAAGATAAAAAAATTTGATAAGACGTTTGCATTTTAGGCACGTGTCTTTTCAATTCATTTATTTTTACTATTGAAGAGTGCTGGAGCAAGGTACGTTCGCATTGCATGTAGAATAGGACTCATCTCTTGGTTGATTTTCATTGCTTTGAGTGAATCTTATTTACATATCTTGTACACTTGCACAAACTTATCTTAAGGGCACTAACCCATAACAAGATAAGGTGGGGATTTAATCACTCTTTCTTAGCCCAAAAATCAGATTCCAAGCACTCACTAACCCAAGCCTAACTAAAAATGAGTAGACGTTGGCCCTAGGGACATCTCGGACTCAATTAGGAGATTATCCTAAGGGGGAAAGGTGTTGGAATTTGACTCCTGCAAAATCAGTGTTGAGGAAAGGGATTAAGGGCCGAAAGCTCGAAGGTTGGTGGTTATTTAATTAAGGAACATCTTTGACGGAAAACCTCCCACCAACCTTGCCCTGACCTGGCTGATTAGCTTGTGGTCAAAGTCTGCATTAGACCTCTCGTGGACAGTCTAATCAGTTAGGAGTCGTCTAGGTCATAAGTCTACCCTAACTTAGTTAGAATTTTCTCTTTTTATTTGTTTTCTTATTTGTTTGTTTTTCTTTCTTTTTTGTATTCTATTGTGTGATATGGCTTATAACAATAATTTTTTCAACTTTAATAATAATCCATATTACACACCGAGTTCATTTTCGGATATTACCAACCCGGCATATCATGACTTTAACCAACCTAGTGTGCCGGATTGGTCTTATCCGAATCAATATAACCCATGCCCCCAATCTAATAACTATAATTTCCATAATAATTTCAACTCTTCACCGAGTCAGTGGGGATTCACCTCCCCCGAGCATAATTTTCAACCAACTTGTCCCCCTTATCCACCTAGTCCACAATATCCCCAAGAGTCATACTCAGTTCCACCAGTCCAAAATAGAAAACCATCAATTTTGGAAATGAGTATGCGTGAGTCCAAACAACAATCACAAAATCTGACGGACTCACAATTTCACTACCACTTTCAAGACAACACTTCATCTTTTCATCAAAACAATGAATCCATCAACTATGTAAAGATGCTTGAAGCCATGACTCATGCTCAAAATGCTCGAAATCGTGACATAGATATGATGGTCGAATCTCTACGTTCTCACCGTTTGACCAGTTCTGATGTCACTAACCATTCTGTTAGAGCCGAAGAGTCATGTAGTTTTGAAAATCAAGGTTCCATTTCAGAACAGTCATTTGAACTTGCCCAAACTCCAAATAATATTGATAGTTTGGCAAGCTATCCCTTGCCTGAAATCGAACTTGAAAATGAATATGATCATGAACCCCAACTTAGGGATTCAATTTTACTTTCTGATTTAATAATGACTCCGGTATCTTCACTTGATTTTAATCTTTTCCCTGAGTTAACATTAGATCCTGTGCCAATTCATCATGAAATTGAATCACCTATTTTTGATGATCATATTGAACTTGACCAATTTTACACTTCTGAAAGTCCTATTGACGAATTGGCAAGTTCTCATTTTTTTGACATTGAACTCAATGAGATATGTGACCTAGATTCTCAAATCTGTGATCCAGTTCAACTTTCCGAATCAATATTGACTCCTGTTTTGTTACCAAACTTGAGTAATATTTTAGAGTCAGTTTTGATTCCCCCACCTATCATTCCTGAACTTGAATCACCAATATTAAGTCACATTCCATTGTTGGAAAATCATTGTGGACTTGAGCTTCAACTTCTTGACTTAGACACACTTCTCGAACCAATCTCGACTCCTGAACCTTTACTTGACTTAAGTCACCTTCCTGAGTCGGTATTAGTTCCTATACTTCCTGAGTCCAAGTCAACCGTTCTATCATTTCATACTCCATTTTGGGACGAGGTGGTTGACAAATTTGACTCTGAAATCAGTTATGGAATTTGGAAATTAGATGGGGTCAAGTACTTAACAAAAATCCTTTATGGATACACAATCTTAATGGGTTATATGAGAGAAACTTCTGGTGGGTTCCTCCGAACCCAACGAAAAGTCGATTGGGCCGCATTTCGTGGACCAATCAGACCACCACCGGAACCACCACCTTAAGGTAACATTTTCCTTCCCTTTCTTCTTTTTCATGCATCTATGCATTAATTCATACATTGAGGACAATGTATGAGATAGGTGTGGGGGAGGGTCTAACATAACTTAGGTTTTTCTTTTTATTAAAAAAAAATTAACATTTTCTTTACTTTTAAAAACTTTTTGAAAATAGAAATAATATTTTGACATATTTTTTGTAAGAAACTAAGTTAATTTTAAGGAATAGGAAAATCCAAATTAGGATTTCTTATACTTGGTCAAAATAAGATTATTTGTTTGATTTTTAGGGTTAGGAAGATAACTTGTCAAAGTAATTTAGTCTTGATCTTTACCTTGATGAAATATGCACACTTTATACACTTACACACTTAGGGTTCAAAAACAAAGGTTCTTATGCCTTATAAAAAAAAAAGAAGAAAAAATATATATCTATGAAAAATGAATAAATCTAATTATTGATGAGCTAGGTGCTTTGGCCTAAGTAAGCCTTGGTATTTATGCGAAAGATGATTAGATAAGTTTGAGAAAAAACATCCTCTGATTAAGCTGGGTATTTGTGCCTAATAAAGCATAAGTATTCACGCCTAAAAGTGGTTCATATAATAAAATCCTTAGTTTTGTGGCCTTATTTGCTCGAGTTCTTAAGCCTTAGGGTATTTTCTCACCCGGTGCCATAAGACCGTTTGGTTTGGGAGTCATTGATTAAAGGCTCATTACATGGGCAGATTAGAAAGCCTAATAGAACTAAGGAATACTACCAAAAATATATATATATATATATATAAATAAATAAGGCATAAGAGTTAGAGTTAATGAACCCTTCGTCAAAATTTTCACGATCACAAGGTGCATATGACTTAGGGTAAAGTAATAGACTAGATGAGAAGTACAATTTGACTCCTTACTTTGATTGATAATAAATTTTTGAATAGAGACTAAGTTTAGGAATGAAAAATTCGGTTTTCCTATAACTTATAGATTACTTAAATCTTACAATTATATTTCAAATATTTTTCTCTTTCAAAATGCTTTTCGAAAATACTAACTCTTTATTTCTCTTTCTTTATGGATTTTGTGGGAGCAATCCGCTGAAAACCCTCACGAGACAAAACTCGTCCTCTAGGGGAAACCTAGAGGTTTAACGGCTTGTTGCACATGCTCAGTGCAATCGCGTGACCCGCGAAAGTGGTCTAATAATCCTTAGTATAGTTTAGTTGTTTTGCTCGAGGACAAGCAAAAGATAGGTATGGGGGTGTGATTGGTCGCTAATGTTGCATATTTAATATCATATTTCCATACTTATTATAGAATAAAAACTGCATTGTCCTAATTAAATGTTTAATTTATTTGCAGGCCCATTCCTTAAGGAGATGAAGAGAAATGAGCCCAAAAGCCCACCAAAATTCTGAATTAAATCAGAATTAATTCGAGCTCACTGAATCAGGGCAAAATCAAGAGGTTGAAAACCGGTTGAGAAGAATCCTCTCAGAATCGATCGGTTAAAGCCAAGAATCAAAGGCCATTTCGTCACAATCCTGGACTCAAACGAGAAAACCAACTGAAGATAAAAGCAGAACGTGAAACCGGAGATACCCACCAACAGGGTGTGGCCACCTGGCCACACCCTGGCCGCGGAAACGCGGCCAAAGCCGCGTTTCCGCGGCTTGGTTGTAGAGTTAGGGGGAGCATCAGCTCCCCCGATCTCCCCGGGATCCTGTAGGTTGGGATTTTGCCTATAAAAAGTCAGTATTTTCACGGAAAATGGGACGACCATGCAGAGATAGGATTTAGCCTAGTTTTTATTTCTTGTAGTTTAGGTTTTTTCTTTTCTTGTTATGTAATTTGTATGTAAGTTTAGGTTAGATGAAGATTCATGTAAGTAAGAGAGAGAGGCTGATGTTGAGAGTGACACCGATGTACCCTCCTCCTTTCTTCCATTGTTTCTGCAAGTAATAAAGGTAAATGTTTTTGTTTTATGTTCATATTTCCTTTTGTTTCCTTATTCCTCGTTCTACTTTACCTCTTTTATTTTTGATGAGCTTGCAAGTGAATCCAGAAGTATAAGTATACAAAAGCCTTTGTGAGTGCCAACGATACTTCATGAAGACGTTCTCCTCCTCAAGATCGTATCACTTCATTCTTGCAAGGCTTGATGATATAATGCGAAAAGGGACTGAGCACGAGCCTATGATCTATGCGTTGAACGCCTCCGAAGCAAAGGTAGAACATGCAAAGGTTTCCAGGTAAGTCATCAATCAAACTAGGTAAGTATTTCTTCATCTTCTTTCTTTTCGTTTATTTCTGTAAATTAAACCACCAACACTCATCTTCCAACTCTTTCTTTCCCCTTTCTTTGTAAATAGTCTTTTCTTTCCACCTTATTCATCTCTCATTTTCTTTCTAACTTTAACATAATTCTTTTTCCTTTTTTCTTAAAATCAAAGAAGAATCTTCGTTTTATCTTCATTAAGATTTCAATAAAGAAACGTAAACGCTTCTATCGCAAAACCCTCCTTGTGGACACGACCCGTTAGCCACAAGCTAAACGGTATATTTTTAACTCATTGATTGTTTCTTCTCTTTTAGCAATCACTGGTTGATTGTAATGTTGGGCCAACAAATATTAAACCGAGCACTCTCAAGCTAAAAGCTTCATGCTTTTTCAAAGATTTAGAAAGAGAGAGAAAAGAAGAAATCAGTGGACTCTAAATACTTAGTAGTTTAAAAACATAAGTCGTTTCTAATTACTTTTCAAGAGCATTCCAAAGAGAAGCTTGTCATTCAGCCAGTTAACGGAGAAGAAGAATGACTCTCCATCACTACACGAAGAACCCAACCTTAAACAAAAGAAAAATCTAGTTATTTTTCCCTCTTTTGGAATCAATTCATTGTAATCTTTCATCAATTAAAAGAAATTTTACTTCGCTTTATTTTTCTGACCAAACAAAAGATGGCGACTCCATTGGGGCTTCATTCTCTACTGATGAGGACACCGAGGCGCAAGCCTATGTCCAGCTACTCGAAAAGAAAGCGGAATCTCTCCTCATTGAATTCGACTAAGAAAAATTTGAAGAATTCCTTTCCTCAAGCTCCACCATCCCCAAGGCAATGCGGCAGTACCGTAAAGTCTCTTTTGGGTCTCGTTCTCGAATCTCTTCAGAGATTTCTCCCAAAGTGGCCCGCACTTTTGTCACAGCGCAAGCAGTGTCACTTCTAACGAGATTCTGAAAATCTATCGTACAACCCATGTAGTCCACGTCAACGTCTCTCAGGAGACCCGCAGGGTTAATGCGTCGGTACACGATCAAAGCGATGGTGAAGATCAATTTTGCCATCTCTCTCCTCTCCGAACTCTGCAATTTCAGGTTACCGAGGGTTTCCAACAACCCTTGTGACTCAACTGAAATATTGAACATCGATGAAAGCATTGTGCTTGTCGAAACAGCTCAAAAATTCTGCAGATGTAATCTGTTTTACAAATTCAGACTGCGAGGTTCATACCCGTGTTTCTCTCGAGAAACACGAGGGCCGCATTTCTATTCCAGAAAGTGAGTCCCGTATTCCGCGTCTCAGCGTTCGAATTGGAGGTTCGTGTCTAGCGGGAGACCCGCGTTCTGCCTGCCCCAAAATACAAAACCCGCGTTCTGCCAGTTTCAGAACGTGACTCCCGCATTTCTAATTCTAAACACAAGACCCACGCTCTGAGGCTAACTCAACCAACGATGGAGCGTTTTAAAACCACACGAGGCCTGCATTTTAACAAAGAAATTCAAGACCCGTATTCAGAATGGCATGCCTTCAAGACATAAAAAGTCAAAAAGCCCTCACCCCACGGATTTGAGGCTAGTTCCTCAGACTCCTCGCAATGGACCAGAGGAACTATGACAAGAAAGAGGAATGTCCATCAATCACTCCTCAATGTCACTGCGACAGGCTCATCTCAGTAGTACTCTCTAATTGCTATTGTGGCTTTCAGATAATAAGCCCTCAGTTTTTAGCCAGTTATCATCGACTTTAAACTCAGCCAAGAGACGACGATCCTAGAAGAAAAAATTATTTCCCGACCTCGAATACCCAGAAGTGACTGCAAACATAGTGGGTTCGAGTTCCACACCAAGCAAGTCCAAAGGGAAGCAACTAGTTGTCAGTTCAGAGGAGTCAGATGTTGACCGATCTCGAGGTTTGAGGGATATTCTTGTCGAACCTAAAGGGGTCGGTAAACACACTCGAACCCCGTACGAAAATATTTGCTCTAGTCGACTATAGTCTGTTGGCCAGGGAATTGAGGTGAACGATGAGTACTCTGCCATCGTTGGCTCCAAATATTCGAATTCTAGTTCAGAGACAGCAGCCTTTGCTTACATGGCAGGAACTCCTGGGGAAGTGGCCAGGCAATTTAAAGAATAGGCCCAAGTCCAATGGGATCAACTCGATATGATTCGAGCTCAGCAAGAATATATTGATACCCTTAAGCATATGTTTTCATAACTACTTAAGGAGAAAAAAAAATCAAAGGGCAGAACTCCTTCCAAGAAGTCCAAGGGCAAAAGGAAAGAAGGGGAGAGCTCATCTTCTGCAAATATTGAGAGTGAAGAGCATTCCAACTCTGAACCTCCCAAATCTTCATCTGAAGTGAGGCTAACTCAAAAAATGAAAACAGTCATTCCAAGAGGATGAGTAAATTGGAGCAATGTCTCGAAGCCCTAACAAATCGAGGCGGCCTTCAAGACATGGCGATAATCTGACCTTACCAAATAGAATGGGATATGACTCCCTACCCTCCTAGTTTAAGGCACCGACCCTCCATACTTTCGACAGAACAGGGTCACCGAACTAACACATGTACTACTTTAAGTCCCAAACAGGGAATTAGTATCAAACGATGCTATTATGACTCATTTGTTCATTAGCACTCTTAAGGAGGTCGCCTTTGAATGGTTCACGAAACTTCTGCCGGCTCGATTAAGATATGGAACCTAGAGAAGTTACTTTTGGCTCATTTCTTCAAAGACAATACGGAAATTTCAGTGCCAACTCTCCTTGCAGCTAAGCAAAAGAAAAGAGAGTCAATTAAGACTGTTGTTGAAAGATTTCGGAGCATGGTACTTTGTTTTCCCAGTGACATGACCCAATCTACAATGGTTGAGACGTGTGGCCATAATCTGCAAACTACCCTACTTACTCAAATGAGGGTGGCAGAATGTTGCACTTGGAAGCAGTTAATGCTACAAGGTGAACAGGCGAAAAAAATTATCACCAGGGTCAGGGATGAAGAAAATACAACAAATGAAGACCCAACAAACCAACACGGTGCACCCTAGAAACATCTTCTCAACCAAAAAGAAGAGGTACTCTGACAACGGAGGTCAAGTCATCTTCAAAGACCTAGTTAGTCAGAGAAGGTGTGGCTCCTGTCCAAACACGTGCCAATAAACTATACTCCTTTAAGGATGAGCACATGGTCTCTTTGTTTAAGTTACTCCAAAAGCGTAACAAACTCAAATTGACGGAGGTCAGGCATCCTGAAAAGGGGGAAGACTGATGATCCTAGCTGTTGTTTATATCATAGGATATTGAGACATCCTATCAAGAATTGCTACATCTTCAAGGATGTTCTTAGACTCTGATTGATATAGAGGTACTTAAGCTCTGTCGAGAGCAGAAGAAGGTCACTACCAACATGACAACTACGTCACCTATTCAATTCAGTCAGAATCTCCCGCTAGCGCCAACTAGAGTGGTTCCCATCCCGAAAGGGGATTAAGAGTGATCAATACCGATCCTTATAACCGAAAGAAGAAAGGTCTTATTCCTATTCCTACTCCTCGAGGAGGGATAATGTGGGTCCATCCTGACATTGTTGAAAGCCAGTAGCTGACCACTGTCACAAACAGGAAGTCCAAAGGCAAGCCTAGAGTGTCCTCCAATAATGTGGTGGGTATCTCTACCAGAGAAACTGAGGAAGATGTTGCTTCCCTCACCAGTTATGAAGGGGAGGAGTCTGTCTTTGCTGCTAACACAGGTGCACCTTCCATGTCGAAGACTCAATCTGACAAGCAGTACTTAAAATAGTATGGCGAGCTGATAGTAGAATCTCCCCAGCCAGCTGAGGAGACAATCGAGCAGTCCACAAAGTCATCCGTGAAAAAATAAAAAGAGCTTCGTTATGTCAACCTGTGGCTATCCAAGTCTATAAGGGATGCCTTAAGATAAGCATTAGCAGGTGTAGAGATTTTCATGACCTAGATCCTGCTATATGCATAGAGGAAGACGGCAAACATTACCACCACACCTCGAAACAGTTTTCCTGCATTACCTTCACCCCAGAAGACATGCAAGTCAAAGAGAAATATGGTATATTAGATCATCTGAAGTAAGTCGTATTCAGGTTGATCTAGGATCCGCGTTGAGCATTATACCCTGCAGGGTCATGCAGCATTTGGAGATCTCCACTCACTAATTAAGTGCTACTCAGACAATCATCTATGGCTTCGACGCTAATGATACGCGCCTGATGGGAAAAATCAAGCTCAGATATCAAATTGGGGACCTGAGATCTGAGGTGACATGTTATGTCGTTAACGCCGACACCTCGTACAACTTACTACTAGGACAACCTTGAATTCATTGTAATTCCATCGTTCCATCTACTCTTCATCAAGTGATGAAATACATTGATGAAGAGGGCAAAGTGAGAATGTTGATTGCCGAAAGTCATCCGTTCAAAGGAGTTGAAAATTACTTCACCGATTCCCTCTTTTATCAAGATTCTCTTGAGACTGATGAGAATTCTACCCAGAAGAACCCAACTCTGGCAATGAAGTAGATACAGAGCCAGAAGAAGAGTGTCTCTGGTAAATAAATCCCCTTGTAATAAGCATTGATAAGCTTGATTTCAATACTGCCGCTCATGTTGAAGGCGAGTGGTTTATCAATGAAAATTCAGATTTGGCTTACTTTTCTGCATTTGCTTTTGATTCTATACCGTCAGATACTAGTACTGACATAGATAGCGACCCTTGATTGGTAATGGATGTCCTGACATCATTGTGTGCACCAATGAAGTCATCCCTTATGGTACATGAAAAGATCAGCGACGTACGCAAAGCTATCTTTGAAGTACTAGCCAAGCAGAAGGGTCAAAAGTCAATTCTATTTGGAAAAATTGAATCTGAGCCCATAACTTGCGAAAGCTCAAGGGGTGAGTCTGAATCTCCACAATTCTTTCATTATGGACAAAAGTCACATTACATGATGGAAAGAATGGGTATGTCTTACCAAAGGATCGGGCCTTAATTTCGGCAAAGGAAAGTGAGCATTACTCCGTTTATTTGTATCGAAAGGCAAAGACCCTGACTACTGTCATAAGACACGTAGAGGACTCAATTATGTATATATACCAGTCTCGTCAGATTCTTAATCTGAAGAAGAAGTCTATAATGACAGCTCATCAGCAATATCGTCATGGGACTTAGATGTCAGTGTCGGTGTTATTTTTGAGAGTCTCTCAGTGAACATGATTGTTTTCCATTGGAAATTATTTGTGGAAAACTTACAAAAAAGAATCGAGAAGCTAAATTACAAGTAATTTTTTTAAGAAAGAAAAAAATTACAAGTAGATCTCCTCTGAGATTTCTGGGAAGCATGCCGATGGGAATCTGATCAGCGCGCATCATTTTATCCCGTTGACGATGCAATCGGTCAGATGTTCAAGCCTTCTTGGGGGAATTTCCTTCTCGCCTGGTTCCGAAAATCATTTGAAGATGGAAAACTTTAGGAGAGAGTTGAATCTCTAGAGCTTTGGAAGCTTGGAAGCAAGAGGACACTTTTGGCTAAAGGTCTCTTAAATCTCAAAAATTTTCCAGTCAGCCCTTGATGGAAGAAAAATCCAGCCCTTAGCCCCTCCTTGCAGTGGGCCATTTATAAGATTTATAGGGTGTAATTGTTTCCTAAAAATTAGCAAATAGATTGAGGCAATCTAGCTTTGCTTTTGAAGAATAGCTTCGTTGTGAGCTTCAGTGAAGCTAGAAACATGCGTGCAAAGCTAATTAGCAGTTAGTTTAGGGTTGTTATACCAATCTCTTGATTTTTCTCAATTAACTGAGGTATATTCCCTTATCTTCTCTAACTAAATGAGGGATATTCCCTTGATCTTCTCCCACTAATTGAGGGATTTACTTTGATCTTCTCCAACTAATTAAGGAATTTCTCTTGATCTTATCCAACTAATCGAAGGATTTTCCTTGATATTTCCCAACTAATTGAGGGATTTCCCTTAATCTTCACCAACTAATTGAAAGATTTACATTGATCTTTCCCAACTAATTAAGGAGCAAGGAGATCGTATTAATCTCGTGCTGAGGTTTAAATGGTCAAAAATGACCGACCGACCGGTCGGTCGACCAACCAGAGAGATTGCTCTTTGGTTCTGCATCGGTCGACCGACAAGTAAATTGCCTTGGGGCGATCGACCAAGCGATCGATCGATAACCCCATCGGTCAGAAATCTGACCATTCGTCGGTCGATCGGGCGGTCGATCGACAGGTCAATTTTAACTTGTTCTAGACCCCAACGGCTATATTTTCAGACCCCTATAAAAATGGGTCATTGGGGGCTGTTTCTCCTAAGATTTTCAAGAGCAATTTTTTTCACCTTCTCAAGTATTTTTAACAAAGTTTTCAAAAGAGTTTTTGTGCAAAAATTCTTTATCTTTATTTTGTTTTCAAAGTTTTGAAAAATCAAAGAAAATCAAGTCTTTGAGAATTTTATTTTGTTCTTCATTTTATATATCTATCAAGAAGTTTTCCTCAAGTTTTTTTTTGTTGTTTTATTTTCAAACATTTTAATTTCTCACATACTTAAGCCAATCAATTCTAATCCTATGTTTAAGATTTTTGTTTTGTGAGAAAATTATTTGTGACCCTTTGAGATCACCAAGAGAGTGTTTGTGATCTTTGTAATCACCAAGTGTATTTAATTCTTTGCTTTGTGTCACCTCTTGTGTAGAAGTTTGTGATGTAGAGAGAAGGAGTTGTGTACTCCAGTGTTAAGTTGTAATTCCTCAGTGGAGATCTCTGTGTGGAAGATCCTATAGTGGATAGTTGAAATCCTTCTGTGTGAAGGCGGGAACATAGAACAGTGACTCGAACCTTGAAACATATTCTCTTATTTGCATTTGGATCTTTCTTTCTCAACTATATCTATCTTTATATCTTGCATTGCTTTACATTATTCATATTCATATACATGCTTGGTATTGTTTGTGTGCCTATACTTGTGTTCAACCAAGAGAGCTTTTAACGCACCTCAACTCTTAGTCTAGAGGAATTTAGAGGAGTAGTTTCAGAGCCCTTCACGGAAAATTCAGGCTCATTCTTGGTTACAGATAGTGTGTTTGTGACTATACATAGTGAGTTTACAATTAAGTTTTAAATTTCCCACCATTTTGTCATAGATTAACTTGTACACTTATTCACCTCCTCTAAGTGTACTTACAATTGGTATCAGAGCCTACGCTCATGATATTCGGTTTAACCACCTACGAGTGAGATCCTCGTTGCTAATCTAGATTGGTTTGCGCATATATAGTTTATACACTCATGGATTTTCTTGCCTCTCTCATGTATGATGTTTCTAGCATCGATATGTGAAAGTTTAAATGAGTGCATACCTCATTGCCCTAGAATTACATGTTTATCTTACCACTACAAAGTAATCATATGTTGATAATGGCAAGCACCTAGAGGCTAATACACAAACTTTGGAGGCATTTAGGCAAACACTTGACAAAGAAAATCTTTCTTTTATTTCTCAGTGTGATTCCTCTTTTGCAATGTGGAACACATTGATCTCTCCTAAGGAACAAGTGCAGCACATTTTGGAGAGAGAACCAAGAAGGGATGAATCTGAGCAAACGTGCTACATGGTCCAAGAGAATAACTCCTTTGAGGTAATTCGGATACCCATCTTGATGATTGTGCTAGTTCTTCATGTAATGACAATGCTATAAATGCTCATATTTTAAATCAAGAACTATCCATGTTTTGTGAAAACTTATTTTTAAAGTACAAAACTTTGAAAAGCAAGAGTTTTGATTTAAAAGAAGAAAATAAGAATTTGTTTTTTAAACTTGATCTAGTTTTGCAAGAAAGGGTTGAAATTTCAAATGAGAGGGATTCATTGAAAGTTCAACTTGACCTTATTTTAAATGAAAATAAAATTTTGAAAAATAAAAATGAGCTTAATGATGTTTTGAAGAAGAATGAGGTTTTATCTTCAAAACTTGATTTTATTGTAAAAGAAAATGATTCTTTGAAAAATAAAATTGTTTTAATTTCAAAGGAATTAGATTGCATTTCAAAGGAAAATACTTCCTTGAAAAATGATTTTGCTTCCCATTATTGTCATGCTTTTATTGATACATCTCCTAGTGATAAGAATGCATGCTTCACTTCTTCTTTAATTATTAAAAATGATATTTATATTTTGAAGAAGAGTGTAGATTGGTTGGGCTTCACTTTGAGCCAATGTGTCATAAACTACACACATTTGCAATCTATGTTTCAGAAGAAACATAGTCCACATATTCATGCACCCCAATCACAGCATACATATACTCATTATGCTCACACACATGATTATATGTATGCTCATATGTACACTTGTACACATTATGGTCGCACGGGTCACCTTTTAAAATTTTGTTATGATAGGATTAATGTTTCAAATTTTGCAAGTAAATTTGTTTGGGTTAGGAAAGGTGCTAACCCCATGAACCCAAAAAAATGTGGGTATCAAAATTCATTCCTATTTCATTTTATATAGGTATGGGCTCTCACACGACGTGAGAGCATCGGTGCCTTGATGGTGGATGCGTTTGAGCACAAAGATCATATTTGTGGATACATCACTTTCAAAGGATGTTTGGTGGAAGACCACCATGGTTTGGAGACCTAGAGATTGGTTCATATGGTTTGGTGACTATCTCTAACTCCTTATTTTAGTTTACATACTTTTATATTGTTGATTTTTAGCATATCATGTTTTAATGCTCATTATGTTAAATGCAATGTTAATTAGACATGTGATATACATAGATAGTCTTTGAGATATACTCATATTTATATGAATTCATATTTTTGTGTTCTCACTAGAGTTTAGCTATTGTGTATATCCTAGTTTTAATAGCACGTGCATTTTTCCTAATGATTATGTTTATTTATGTTCTTGTACTTCATATTTTAATTACTTGTTTAGATGTAAATTTTTATTAAAACTTGTGTTTATACTTGTACAATTAGTGAGATACACTTGATTATTATGTGTTTGTATTTTATTGCTCATTTGTACTCATTAGATGTACTTGTATAACCTTATTTGATGATACTTGCATCTTTGCTTGTTATCCCTATTTTTGTACATGTTTTATGTTTAGCTTCATGTATATGTTAATTTTACCTAAAACTCTTAGATATATACATGTCTATCCTAGAGCCACTTGCCTTCATAAAATATTCTTTTGTGGACTCGTTTATATTTGGGATATATATGTATACTTTAGTTTCGACAAAACATAAATATACCTTGAAGTTGTTTAGTTTTGATGAAAATTGAAGTTTTAATGATTTTCAAATTTATGAAAAAAATTTCTTATGAGTTTCAATGATTTATCTCCATGATTTTGTTGATTACATGATTTTTGTACACTCTATGTTTGGTGTTTACTCATGATTTTTGTTTCATGAGCCTATATGTGCTTTATTACTTTTGAGTATCGATACTTGTGTGATTTTCATATTTCATGGATACATTTATATTTTATTTTTTGCTTGAAGGATTTCATATTAGTTTTCAAAATTATCATAAAACAGTTTCGTTGTTCTTGAAATTGGTAGAGTTTTCAAATATGTTAAAACTATTTTCAAATCGTATTTTTGAAAACTTTACCATCCAAGGGCGATTTGATGGGCGACCATACCTTGTATGCTCTTAATTGAATATCTTTCAAACATGTGCATGAGTAGGGTAGTAGTTATGAGGTATATATGATTTTAATAAAAATTCATTTTTGTACACTCATATTTGTTTTCTATATGTATCATTTTAATTTCAATTCATATTATATTGCTCTGATCATACATACATATAGATGTTTTTTTGTGCTTATTTTATAATGTCCATACATGTTTTAGCACAAATTGATTCTATGCTAAGCTTTTTGTTCTTAATGATAATTGGTTTCTTTACAAGTTTATGCATAGTTTTTATTAGTATTTCATAAAGGGGGAGAAAAATTGTTTTATCTTTTAATTGGTTTTATTTTCAGTTGGTATCTTACTCCCACTCTTTATGATGAAAAATATTTTGTTTTGGTATATGTTAACATTTTCAATATTGGTATCAGTAATCTTAAATAGGTATTATTCTCAATTTGGTATCTATATTGTAAAATGATTTTAGTGATTACCTAAAAATTTGGTTTTTACTTTCAAATTAGTATCATGTCTTTCTATTGGTATCAATTAGTAAAAAGATTATTGTATTTTCAATTGGTAAAAAAAATGTCTCACTTTCAATTGGTTTCTTTCAATTGATTATTTTTATTGGTATCAAATTTTGTTTTAAAATATGTTTATTGATATTTCATGTTCAATCCCAAATTCTTCTTTCCTTCAAAACATGTTTTGTTGATATTGATTGTTTGTCTTCACCCATTTGTTTATGAGTGACAAAAAGGGGAAGAAAGATTTGTGTTTATGTATGCATGTTTGATTCATTGTTTATGCGCGCCCGCGCCCCGCGCGCGCGCACACACACACACACATATTTATTAGTATCTTGAGCCTACATTGCATATCTATATGTTTTATTGTTATGCATAAGTTAAGGGGGAGCTTCTATGAAGCTTGTTCTTAATCTATACATATATAACCTCAAAAGTTTTGTCATCATAAAAAATGTGGAGATTGTTGGCCCAGACGCCCTTCACCTTAATTTTTGATGATGACTAACTTATGAATGTTAGTTTGCTAATGATCTTGTGTTTATAAGTTTCGGATATTGATCAAGATCTTAGAAAAAGTTTGACTTCAATAAGAGATTTACAGTCAAAGTATTGAAGCAAACAAGTGTTGATTTAAGAGCTCACATGGCAACGATCTCATCTAGCTCTTTTAGATCAAGTTTGGATCAAGTCGTCTTGAAAAAGAATATCTACAGGAAGACTTTGGTTTAGATTTGTTTTTGTTTAGTTTAGATCTTATTTAAGGATACCTTAGTTTTGATATGCTCAAATACACACACAAGTTCAATAGTTTTGGTTATGATTTAACCGTTTTGAATTTCAAGAATGTATCCTTCGTTTTCATGAATAGATAGAATCAAAAGAAGTTTATATAGTTTATATGTATGTTAGATTTCATCCATATACATTATTATTTCACATTTTCTGAAAACTTATTTTGATGAATCTAGTTCATGTTTCGAAGTTTGTTTTATCAAAGCATATTTGGTATTTAATGCCAATAACATAGATATATCATTTTTATGTGTATTAGATTTTATTCACACACACTATGCTTCAAATGTGTTTCAATATCTTATCTTTGTATTGAGAAATAGTTTTTTATTTTGAAGTCTTCTCAAAAATTCTTGAAGACAAAAATGAAACGAGTTTTTGAAAATATAATTTTTGCTTTCAAGCTTAATTTCTATGCCTCATAGTTCAAATAGTTTATAATATGGGTTGAACTTTGATCAAACATATTTGTATTTCAAATGCTTACATGAACTTATTTTTGTGAATTTTATATGCTTTTATGAGATTTTATGGGCATTAAAAGGACCAAGTATTTCAACCTATAATCTCAGCCTGAGCCTGACCGGTCGACCGATCGGTCGACCGATGTGCACAAAACGTGCACAGCAGCCTGGCCATGGGCCGGTCGACTGCACGGTCGACTGATCGGTCGATCGACCAAAGAGTTTACTCTCTAGTTTTTGCCTCGGTCGACTAGGCGGTCTTATTCACCCTCCTCTAGGTTAGATTGTTATAGATTAGCTTGTACTCTTATTCACCCTCCTCTAGGTGTACTTACACTTGAGACCAAGAGTTTTTCTCAAAGAATTTTGAGATGAAAGATCTTGGAGATGCTTCTTTTGTGATAGGCATTCAGATTCAACGTAACAAGACAAGTGGAATATTAGATTTATCACAAAAGGCTTATATCGATAAGGTGCTAGATAGATATGGCATGAAGAATTACTTTATGGGAGATAAGTTGAGTCTACTCCAATGTCTCAAGAATGACTTACAAAAAGAGCAAATGAAAGATATTCCATATACATCGGTTGGAAAGTCTGATGTATGCTCAAATTTGTACCCGTCAAGACATAGCATATAACATTGAGAAACTTAATAGCTACTGACTTAGCCCATAATTTTTCAGAATATAAGTTTTCAGAATTGCTTCCATAATACACTGACCCAGCCCTCGCTTCCACGCTACGTGCAAAGAACGTGGGACGAATTGATCCCACCACATCCGAATGCATATCCACTGACGCTGCCTTTTTTCGTTCCAAGAAAATAAATAAAAAAAATAAAAATAAAAGTAATGCAGTGTGTTTAACACGCGATCAGTCAAGGAGACTCAAGAAGCTTCGTGGCGGGGCACGCGGGCCCGTGACTCGCACGCCCTTATCCGTCAACGCGACGAAGAACCCAAAACCTCTCCCCTTGATAAAAACGGATTCTTTTCCAGTCAAACCAGAAACCCCGCAACCCTTCCTCACGCTCAGCAATGGCGGAACCCTCGTCCTTGGAT
>JAVJIF010018817.1:0-19545 GCA_038442645.1 Agave tequilana | reverse complement strand
CCCCCCCCCCCCCCCCCCCCCCCCCCCCCCCCCCAAAAAAAAAAAAAAAAACAATAATTTTCTTTAAAGATCAAATCTTTGTGATTCTCATTGGATACGAATTGACGTTATTAAATGGTAAAGAGTGGATGCACAGTTGAACGATGACTTGGGATTGGCTTCTACTTAACAAAAGAAAGTGTACTAATAACCCGTGCATGCGTGCACACACACATCGTTAATAATTACTGAGAGCATGCTTTTGATGAACAATTCTCAAACTTTCTGTGTCTTTCTTGAATTGTATACTTTTTGCTATCCCCCATGGTATTATTCCGGAATGGAAACTTGTAACTATCAGGGGGTCGGGCTAAATGGATTTATGATAGAACAGCTAGCTTTTTTTTCCCTATCTTTCTATTGTTTTTGTAGTTATATTCAGCTACTTGCAACTTACTGTTTGTGGTGGTAGGTGCAGTCTGGACTTCAAACTGAGTGAGTAAAGATGGGTGGATATCGGCTCCAGTGAATGTTAGATAATGCCCTGCAATTAGGTTTCTAGAATTCTATGCTGGGGAAGTTGGTATATATTTCTTCTGCTGTAACAATCACCTGCAAATACATCTTGTTTAACAAGAATCATCTGCCATCTACAAAGTGATCGAAGATGGAACGTATTCGGGTGATTATTCAGCTCAGCATTGCTAGTGCATTGAGTACCATTTTTTCTGCCTTGCAAAGGGATGCTTTTCTTTGCAGTAGTCTTTTAGAAATAAGAAAATGTGTCGACTTTAACCCAAAAGTTTCATCGAACCTTCTAAAACATTAACAAAACCAGTCAATAAGATTCATAGTATGGCTTCAAATATCATCCGATTATGATATGTATTGGCAATATCGCATTAGATTCTGAGGTCGCCGATGCGACATTAACCCTATAATATCGCCCGATGTTTGGCCAATATCAGCGATATTCCCGATATGGATGGCCAATATTGGTGATATTTATAGTAATTTATTGGCTGATACCAATACTGATGCATATATTTTAAACCAGGTTTCAAGTATGTTGCTCTTAGAAGCTGTCCTCTGTTGATTGCCTGTTAATTCTTGCTGTTTGCACGGGGTACCTGGGAGCACATTACTTGCAGCACTATCAGGGTCAAGACATTTAATTGTATGGTCAAATTAGTATATTTAAAATCAGATTCAGGTTTCTACGCCTTGAATTCGGTTTTACCTTCTCGTGGGATCGTTATCTTGTAGGAGTTACCTTATAACTGTTCTGATTGACCATCAGAGATTTAAAACGAAGTTGTTTCTGCTGGGAACCAGCATTTGTTTGTATTTTGTTTATACTATGAAAGGCAAGTAGGGAACCTGCAGCTGATGGTATGATATGTCTATCTCGACCGATTTGCTTAGAATGGTTCAGGTTTCGTTTTCTGACACTGGTATGGGGTTCAGACTTCTTTGACTCCAAAATTGAGATTGAGTTCAGGTGCCTCTGTGCAACCGTAGACAAAACCCAGTTGTTTTTGTCAATTAAAATGTATCTATGATTGGTTAAAAGTTCTGAACTATCCACAATTTATTACATCGATCTTTTTATATGTGCTATTAAAGGCTATTGGAAACTCCAAGGAAAACCATGAAGAACTCATGGTAGAGAAGACAAAAGAAGAAACCAGTTTAAATTCTTAGATGATGGTTACAAATCTTGGCTATTCATCCTTGAATTTCCGAGATTCTTCACTAAAAGAATTTATAAGACTATCAGTGACATAAAAGTGGGTTTGCAAGTTTGGGATCTCTACGTGTTGACTTCAGTGCCTCTGATAGAAATGACTCACATGAGAAACATTGACATGCACAACCCCAAACCACCCTCCCACCCCCCCCCCCCCCCCTGCCCGTCTATTAGCATCTACGGGTCTTTAGGAAAATGTTTTACACTTTGTTTTTGTTTTCTTTTTTACTTGGAGGGGTTGGTGGTGGAAGGAAATGTATGATGCATGCTTAAAGTTGATATTCTTCATCCAACTTATTCATGTGATGTCTATCAAGCCCGAGAAGATTACACAAAGGAGTTCGAGGGAAAGGAGGGGAGGGGAAGGTTGCGTGTATATTGGTCAATGATAAGTGGGCCATCCAAGTACTGCTTACTAACAAAAAGCAGTTTGTATGCTTATAGCATAACTCCTTTTTGTGATGATCTTGGATAGAAAATGAGCTTATACTTAATTTTCTCATTCACAACAAACTTAAACCCAGCCTGCTGTTGGAGTTATCTACTATATTAAGAAATTCTATGCTAGCATCTTTTACAAGCTCAATAACTTCAGAAGCAGGAAACAGGAAGTTCGTCTAGACTGGAAGATTTCAATTTTATATATGACTATTTATGCTATGTTGATAATAAAAATCTTCATCTTGGACCTGTCTTTAAATGGATCATATTTTTTATATTCAGTTTCATTCTCTATGTTTATGAGCTTCAGCATCAGGTTGTATTATCATTCTCATCTTTCCACTGAAACATTTTTTTTAGACTTTTGTCAATTTGACAGGACTGATACTCATTGTTGCATGCATTGCAGAAATTGTATTGAAGAATGACAATGTGGACACATGATGGTTTTGCCATGTCGAAGGAGGGTGGTGAAAACTGGCAATCCAGGTTTCCCTTCAGTACTAATCTACTTTGATTTTTTGCTATGACGTCTCTTCCAACATCGGAGAACGCCATGACTGTTAAAGTGTTAACTTAGCTTCCACTTGCGTACAACACCATTGAGGTGGCAGGACATGGTGGAGTAACCTGTCTTGTTAATACTCTTTATATCATCTGCAAATATTGTATGTATTGTAGGAAATGTGATTTATTACAAATTCAGGTAGATTGAAGGCTTGTTGTGTTCTGCCTGATGTATAATAGCTGTTGTATCTCTACTCACCAATCTTCTCATTCAACAGTGTGACTATTTATCAAGGGTGAGAGTATTGCAGGTTCCTTTCAGATTTGAGGCTTGGCAAGGTTACAGTGTCTTGTGACATTTTCATCTGCAGTGTTCCAACAAGTTGTAAGTTGCTTCTTGAATCTCAGCAGTGGGCGACTTCTTGTTTTTGCTCAGATTAAATTTACGTTTTTTGTCCAAAAGCAATTAAAAATTTTAATTTCAAGTAGAATGTGATTGTCTATGTAGTTTAGTCAGCAACAGTGAGATCTTCTTGGTCAATTTTGAGAATTTTGAGTTCATATGCTGTAGTTTTTGTATGTGAAAGAAAGCTAGAAAGTCTGTGTATGGTGGATGCTGATAGGAATAAAAGGGAAAACAAGTTTCAAGAGACTTTCTAGTTATATATTTTCTCTGAAGAGTAGTGAGAGGAGCTAATTGATTTTCTTCTTTCTTCTATTTTACTTTGCATTGCATTCATAGTGTGGGGTTAGTGTTCCAAACAGGAGAAATTGTGGTCGTTGATTGAGAGATGTTGACGAGATTCTACTGTTGATTCTGTGGCGTGATTGTTGAAGAACTCAGACAATCTTGATTGTGTATTCTCGTGTTTGGATTGATGGGAGCGAGAGAAAAATGAAAAGTGGGAAAACTCATTTCTGATTTCTTTTGTTTGTTTTGAACTGAAGATGAGAGATGGGAAAATTATTTCTTTTTTATTTTCTTTTTACACTTTTTTTATACTGTCATTTTTTCACTTTCAGAGTGTTATATTTAATTTTGTGATCATGTAACTCTCATTTGTAATAAATTGTAACTTAATCCATTAAATTTTGATGTCATGTAAATCTCATTTGCAGTTCGATTACAGTTCAAAAACAACACTTCAGAAATAAAATTTAATTTAATATTATTTTGTGATCAATTTTGTTGTCAACTTTTTTACTTTCACTTTCACATTATTATTTAAGCAACGAAAAAATAATATATTTTTTTATTTACACTTTCACGTTACAACCAAACACTGAAAATTTTATTTCCTCAAATCTCAATATCTCACTAAATTTTCACATTTCCCACTCTCACTTTTCACTTCTCATTTTTCTCTTACTTCATGAATCTAAACACGGCCGAGGTGCATTGTTTCTATTTGGTATGCAGCAGGGCTTCCAATTGTTGTGCATCTATTTGTTTGTAATCACATCATTTTGCGTATCTTTGGCCTAGATCGATTAGACTTTAGGAAATTTCCGACGTGAGGAAACGAGCTCCCAGTTCAGATTCCACATCAACCATTATACCTATCTTTATCATTCCGCTGAAAAAACATTCTCATGGATTCTTTCACGGCCTTGGAGTTTTAGATGCCTAAAACAATTTCTCCCAGAAGTTTGTTCTTCTTTGTGCTCATTCGATGTTGCTTTTCTTTTCTGCAATCAGAATAAATAAAGCTGTCTCTCCAGTGTTTTGTGTAACGTGTAGCAGATGTGGTAAAATATGCAGAACAAAGCTCGCGGATTGAATGACATTTGTGTTGTTCATGTGGAACAAAACAAGCACATATCAACCGAAATGATAAATAATGATATTTTAAGTTTACGAAATGTTTTATTTGTCAATTATAGCTCTCGTAAATTTCTTGTTCGGCAATCTCTCTGTAATATTCTATTAATTGTTTCGACCTTGTTTTGACTCTTTATGTGTGATTGTTCAGTGAAGTGGATCTTTTTGTTCTTTCTGACACACATTTGTTTGAGTGGTGCGAGGTTTGTCATATAAAACTTTTAAGGGTAAATTGCACAAAGATCTTCTCTATTATTGACCGTAGAACACTAATAACTCTTCAACTAAGTTATTGCACAAACATTATTATTTGGTGGTTAAGATTAATAATTATTTTATATTTTCAATTTTCTCCCTTCTTTTTCTTCATTTTGCTGCTATTTCTCTCTCTTTTCTTTAGCATCTCTCTCTCAATTTCTTACTATTTTCTTATATATGTGTAGCAAATTACACTAGGAGTAACCATATCAAGTTGCAACATTAGTAACTTAGAGAGGATTTTGAGTTTGGATTTGGACAAAGGTTTGAATTTTGAAAAAAAAAAAAAAAGAAGATTTAGGTTCGGAGAGAAACCAAAAGTTTTGGGTTTTGATTTAAATTTTGAAGAAGAGAGAAGTACTAGTTTCGGTTAGTGTTATACTATGCAAAGTGAAAAAGAGAAGAGGAAGATGAAACTTCCACATCACTTAACTCTCATGGGCAGCATATACCTAGTTTGGACTCACAAACATTTCTAGCTCCTCCTGCTCCTCACATCCATTTAAACGCTCCTTCAACCCAGCCTTTATGCCTCACTCCTATACCCATCACCATAGAACCCAACCAGAACCCTCCCAACGCCCCAGTCTCCTTTGTTGAATTCTTGCTTGGCAGATGCTAACGCTGCTGCATGGAAACTGACACTCCTTGGTGTCTTCATTGGTGTTTTCCTATTGTTGGTTTCTCTCCGGAGGCACCTTCCCTTCTCATGCAGGTCACGCTGCAACATATGCTTCACAACAGCTTCTCAGTTTGATTCTTTACCCATAGTGACGCGATCTAAGTCGAGGGTTGGAGGTCATGGAGGGTCGACCTTGAAGGAGCTGAACGGGGATGAACGCAGGAAAAATTCAGTTGAACGGAGAAGATGAAGCAGAACCATAGGATCAGCTATTGGAGTTTGAATTAGAGCCGTTGGATCAAGATCATTTGGGTACCTCTGAGTAAAGCGGTCTAGGGTTCGCGTCCGGGTTCGGGTCACGGGCTAGTCATGAAGCCAACCCACCCTCATGTATCCGATTCCAAAACGAGGAGAAGTATGAGCAACTGTAATTTCTCTTCTTTCAGCTTGGATTTTATGAGGATTAATTCTCTCTGAGCTCATCTCCTTTGTAAGAGATTAGGGCAATCTCTGATCTGCCCACTTATCAGTCAAATTATCCCCCAAATTCCCCCTCGATTGCAAGTTCTCCTTGATTTCACTCTTGATTTCAGGTCGAAATGGAGAGATGAGGTGGAGATTGGCGGACTCCGGCGACACTTCCAGCGAGGTCTGTATCAATGGTATCAGAGCCCAGACTCGTTGCAGCTCACGGCGACGGTTCTAGCGGGAATTTCACTAACTGGAACTCGGAGCTCATATCTGATGGCAAGATCAGATCAGACTCTAAATGGAGATCCAATCCATGGAATTCTGGTGATGGTGATGTCCAATACAAGAATCGAGATCTTGAGCTCCAACACAACAGACTCAGCTGGCGATGGAGCTCTATTGAAGGTGCTAGAATTGATTGGATCCAAGAAGCGAAAGTTAGATCTCGATCTCATGGTGATCGGGGGGGGGGGGGGGGGGGGGGGGGGGGGGGGGGGGGGTACTTGTAGATCACCGCTTTTCAGCTGATGAGGAAGAATGGAGAGCTCGCTTTTGTGCCGATGATGAACAGTCGAGAGTTTCGCATCCAGGTAAGTGATGAACAGTGGGAATATCGTATGTGAGCCTTCAGGAAGCTGGTGAACTCTCACCTCCTATCAATGGAAGTATATGCTCCGCCAGAATCTCCCCGCTGCCCACCAGTTGCTCAAACGAACGCCTAAGGTATGACCCCAAGGCCACAGATATTATTCTCATCCCCTGTAACTCAAGCTCAACACCAAGGGAAGGAGAGTGAGTCTGAGCTGTTTAAGGAGAATGTTATGGTGTGGGATGAGTGTGAATGTGCTTAGGATGATGAAGGTGAAGAGAATGTTGAGAACGTGGTGAATGATGAAACTGTTTGACGAAATGCCGAAGAGAAATGGATCAATATTGATGAGGTCGTGACCCGTGATGCTACACCTGAAGCTTCATCTGCAAGAACCTCGGACAAGGCTGCGAGATCACCAACAATGGTCGGAGATCCTCCTGCCCACTCACTACCTGTTCGACGTAGTGTTCGACAGCACTGGCGACGTCGAAATGATGCGTGTTTGATGAGGAAGAGATTTGAGAACGAATTCGGACCTGATGTGGGAATGTGGCTGACAACTGAATCCTTTGAAAGAGATTACTCAGATTTTTGCAGTCGCTAAAGACTAACAATCCAGTGCAAATCTCCATTCAAGAAATATTGTAGGTATAATGAGACATTGAAGTGGAGCCAGGCCAAATCGAATAAGAAGAAGGTGAACGAGATTGAGCTTGAGACCAAGAGTTTGTCTGGAGATGGTGATAATACTCTCAATGTTCTTGCTCAAGATTTGATTGTTGAGGGTGTGAAGTTGGTTATAGCGGCAGATATTGCTGCTCTATGGAGCATCTCCAGCAGCGGCGGCGGCAATTGTAGCAGTAGCAGCAGCTGTGGGTGCTGCTTCTTCCTATGAGGCCAAGAAAAACAAGCTCAATGCAGTGTCGCCATCAGACTCAATTGCAACCATGGCATGCTCAAGCTCTCAAGCCTCCTTCCAGAAACAAGGTATGTTCCTCAGATCCCTGTCTGTTCTGAAGCTTTGTGTGATCGCGAAGTAGGGAAGCTTAAAGCCCAGGTAGTGGAGTGGTTTTGTTGGTGGGAAGAGTAATGTAGTGGAGTTCATAGACTTAAATTGGTGGAAAGGAGTTGGAGTGAGGATTTCATTGATCCAACGATATGGGGTGTTTGGTTGCAAGGAAGTGGGCGGAAGTAAGGAAATGAGGAAGTATAATTGCTCACTTCTCTATCTATCCGAACACCGGAAAAGGAAAATAAAAAAATCTTTTTTCCTTTACTTTTTTCTCTTTTACACAACCATTTCCTCACTTTCAAAGTGCTACAGTTAATTTTGTGGTCATGTAAATCTCATTTTTAATAAGTTGTAACACAAAACAGTTAATTTTTTGATCATATAAATCTCACTTGCATTCTAATTACAGTCCATTTTTTATTTTTCTTAATTATTTTTATTTTAATATTATTTTGCGGTCAACTTTGTGGTCAACTTTTCCACTTCCACTTCCACATTACCATCCAAACACCGGAAAAGATATAACATCTTTCAAATCACACTTCCTAACAACATCCAAACACCGAAAAACTTACTAACCAATTCCCTAGTTCCAAAGGGAACTATTACCACTTCTTCACTTTCTCACTTCCACCTTTAACCAAACAGGCCAAATGAGAAGGACTAGCAACATTAACTATGCTTCTGGCAAGCAAGATGATAGATTGGGGAAGAGAGGAGAGATTCTAGTTGTGGAGCTGATGCTTGCACATGTGAGGCAAGGGGTAATTGAGGTTGCTGATTCTGCTGTTTGTGAATTAAGCTCCCTGATCGCAAGGGAAGCTAGGAGTAAGATAGAGATGAGTGCATTAGTCTTTGACCCTGGGGGTGATATAGTTGTGGCTAAGGCTTACCTTGTCAGTGTAGTTGCCCCTCATATTATGAGACTCATTGAGTGGGGGCCTTATGACTCAAATCTGAAGACTAATTTGACATGTGAGCTTACTGATCCACACTGCACAGGGAGAAGATGCCAGACTTTGAGTTTTGGCAGCGTGCAAGGAATTGAATAGTAGCAGACAGGTTCCAACTGCAGCAGTGATCCTGGAGAAGAAATGCTTACAGCCTTTGATATCCTACTAGACATTCCAAGGAGTTCTCCAGTTGCAGGCCATGAAGAATTGTCAGGGGGTGACGGAGTGTATAGCAGCATGTACTCACGACAAGAGCTACCCCCAATACCATATTCTCAACTTTTTAGGCTGCCTCCAGAACCGCCACCCCCAATCTCTGCCCCTTCCCTAAGCAAGTGTGCAGAGTTCCATTCAATCCAGTTCCATGTCAGTACCACTTTGTGCAAGATGGTACAATTGATGAAGGAACCCAAGCTCGACCTTGAGGACAAGGTCGATTTCAAGGGGCGAGTTTTGATGCGGTCTCGTACTCCTCTACCACCACCGACGAGCTCTTCATCTTCTACGCGATGGTTTCAAGGGATGATCGGGGATGAACGCGGGAAAAATTCAGTTGAATGGAGAAGATGAAGCAGAGCCATTGGATCAGCTGTTGGAGTTTGAATTAGAGCCGCTGGATCAAGATCATTTGGGTGCCTCTCGGTAAAGCGGTCTCCAGTTCGGGTTCGGGTCACGGGCGAGTCATGAAACCAACCCACCCTCTTGTATCCGATTCCAAAACGAGGATAAGTATGTGTTGTTGTAATTTCTCCTTTTTTCAGCTTGGATTTTATGAGGATTAATTCTCTTTGAGCTCATCTCCTTTGTAAGAGATTAGGGCAATCTCTGATCTGCCTACTTATCAATCAAATCCCCCCAAATTCCCCCTCGATTGCAAGTTCTCTTTGATTTCACTCTTGATTTCAGGTCGAGATGGCGGAAGTGGAGATTGGCGGACTCCGGCGACACTTCCGGCGAGGTACATATCACAACACCTTTGCTATCTCAATGGGCCCGTCTTGGGTGCGCTTCGCCAATGTACCCCTGGAGCAATGGGATGAAGATGGTGGGATGAAGATGGGGGGGTAAGGTTGGCGAGGTCAATACTTGATTGCTGTAGACTTTGAGCAAACAAGGACCTTTGCAGACCATACATGCTTCACAAGTAAGTCTCCTAGGCCTCCTCACAACTAGACTTGTTATTCCTTATGATGGCACCACCCGAGAATTCAGAGTAACCTATGAAGGAAATAGAATTGTATGTTTGATCTGTGGACAAATAGGCCACCATGTCAGAAATTGCCCAAACAACCCAAATTGGCTGCTTCCTGACCAAGAGACGAAGGCAGCGGATCCGCTGCCTGAAGAAGCTAGTGATGATACCTCCACTGAGGAAGAGTCGGATGAAGATAAAGAAATAGAAGAGGTGGAAGGGGAAGAGGGTGGTGGCTCAAACTCTCATATTAATGAGGATGAAGATGACAATGCGGGTAACAATGGCATCAGAGAACCACAGTAGCAGGAAGATAACGAGGAGTTTGGCGGGGACCATGCAGAGTGGTGGAGGAACATCAGGACCGGAACAAATTTGAAGAACATGAAAAAAAAAGGGTGACGAAGGTGGTGATTGAAAATCACCTGGAGAAGGGGGTGGGTGAGTATTTGTATAGGTGATATTAATCAAATAATGCGGAATTAAAATTTACTTGTAATAACAATAACTCCACCAATGCACCATTCACTGTCTGTCCCAAGGCAGGATAAAGGAGGAAGGTTGTGGTAGGCCTGCGATAGCCAACGTAAAACATTATCACATACTATGAATATAAAATTTACTTATAATAAACACACCAAATATTTAAGATGAACAATTATTAAGTAAATTTGATAACAACAAGCATGCAATACTATCGAATATAAAGCAAAGGAAAGAATAGTGAGATAGAGTCAGAAAATGCAAACTCCTCGAACATAAAAGATTGTTATCGAGGTTCGATCTACTGATCTACGTCCTCTTCAACCCCTACGGAGAAGTACTATAATCAGTTCACGAAATCGAAATGCGCTTACAACTTGATCCTACAAGATCAATGACTTAGAGCCGCAACTCCCACGACAAGATTCCACTGGGATCACTCTCGGAGCCTCAACTCCTTACAACGAGCGATCCTGCAAGATCTACTTTCTCACAACCTCCTTCAGTTGAAGTTTACAACAAATTAGCAAAGAACAATTTGTGATCACACTTCGATCTCAGAGAAACAACTCTCGATAACAAACTTTATATCTATAGTAGGAGATCTAGAGGCTCAAGCTTGTGTGGTGAGAGATTGAAAGAAATTGGAAGAGAAAAGCTCTAAAACTTTTGTAGAGAAACTTGAGAAATTTGAAAAGTGATATAGCTCTCAAAAACTTGTTGAAACTTTGATAAAACTATTGTTATAAAACTCTGCATAATAATCTTATTAATATAGCAAAAACCTAATTTGGAATAACTAAAATGTTTGCTAAAATCATACAGAAAAGTCAATGAGCTGTCGAAAGTTAGTATAATGTTGTCGACGGTTCAACGATCACTAACAATTATATTTTTAAAATCAGAATTTCAAAACTAGCAGTTTTTACACTGGCTGTCAGTAGCACTGTCAAAAGCCTATATTAAGCTGTTGAAAGCTTGAGAGAGTTGTCAAAAATCTGAGCCACTCTGAGACAGACCAACTTTTCTTTAAACTTTTATCGAAAGTACTGTCGAAAACTTATACTAAGTTGTCGAAAATTTTGATTGGCTGTTGAAAATTTGAGCCACTCAAAACTTTCTGTAAAATGTTGTCGAAAGCAAACATAGGAGCTGTCGAAAGTTATTCAGCTCAAAACAGAAAAAACATGCACATTGAGTATCCGTTTCAACAGATCCTATAGGGTTGTTGAAAGCTCTTCAGTGAAACTTGATTTTTTAACACTTTGTATAAAATAAATTTATCTCAATAAATCACACAAAAATAAGTTTTTGAGATAGAATTAAGCTTTAATATATAATGAATTAACCTCACCACATATTTCAAACATTAAAAACTCATTTTTGAAATTTAATCAAGATTTAAAATTGATTTCCCAATTAAATCAAAAAACTTTGAAACTTGTTTTTGATAAAAGCAAAAATTCAATTTGAAAAACTCTTTAACTATCAAACGAAAAGCTCCATGTGTATGTGTATATCACGATTGAACTACAAAATCTAAATACAAACTATAATTTTAATACAAATTCTAGAATTGCAAACATACAAACTTCTTTATCTCCATACTTTGAAGTCTTCGAAAAATCTTGAATTTGATCCGACTTATTTTATAGCTCTAATATTCAAGGAGAGATACTTCAATTTGTATTGGTTGAGCTTGAGATTCACAATATGATTTTAAGTTGAATTGTTTCTTGATAAATAACTTGTATATATTTAAATACAGCTTTAAGACCATTAGTACTAACTACATGAGTTGAAAATCATCAAAACACATAAAGTTGATTTAACTTTTGAGGTAGCAATCTCAATCCTTGATCAACAGCGAGATCATTAACACTGAAATGGAGGCGGCGGAACATACATGGACTACAATTGAAGCTCTTGAAGAACCCGCTGGTGATACAAAGGAGTGGTATACTGTTACTCTTAAAGATTTGGTTATGGAGTTACTCCCTGTGAAGAGCACGAAGCAATAGCATTTCAGAGCCCCATCATGGATGAGTGAAGATGAGGAGACTGTCCTTCGGACTCGCCCTCCTTTGGCAAACAAGGAGGCTTCGTGATGACGGTGCTTTCATCACACCGGACCCTCCAAAAGCAGTTGCAGGTGAAACTATTCAGTCTGAAGAAGCAAACACTATAACGATGGAGGATTATGACATTGAGGAGGATTTCACGGTGGAGGATTTTGACATTGCACGGGCGCCTACAGTCACAGGAGTCTACGAGGTTGGAGAAACATCTGAGGTAAGGTCGGGTATCGATCTGACTTCAAGGCTATTCTCTTCCACTGCTCAATCACAGATCTCTGCTACATAAGCTTTGGAGGAAATTGAAGGAAGAGAGTCATCACTGGATGTTGTTGAGATTCCATCGTCGGCAACGTCTGATCTTCAACGCCAGGTAGCATACCGAAAGCTGAAAGGAAAAGACCTGGCCAGAGATAATAGCAACAACCAAGCGAACCCCACAATAATTGAATCATTCAGCAAAGGCAAGATGACAACAACAATCATCGGTGGAGAGCACTATGTCGAGACCGACGTCGCCATTGAGGAAGGGATTACCAAAATCAGGAAGATGTATTCGAAACCGATGTCGTCGTGGATGGACAAGAAATACCGATGATCAGTCATTTTAAGTATTTGGGTTCTATTATCCAAAAGAATGGGGAGATCGATAGTGATATCAATTATAGGATACAAGCCGGCTGGTTGAAATGGAAGAGCGCGACAGGAGTTTTATGTGATTGTAACATTCGTTATGGCTGAAGGGAAAGTTTTATCGGACTACTATTAGGCCAGCTTTTTTATATGGCACAGAATGTTGGGCTATGAAGAGATATCATGCTCAGAAAATGAGTGTAGTAGATATGTGCATGCTTCGTTGGATGTGTGGTAACACGCAGAGAGACAAGGTGAGAAAAGAGGATATTTATACTAAGATATGTATAGCCTCTATATAAGAGAAGATAAGTGAAAACTGCCTACGATGGTTTGGTGATGTGCGGCGTAGACCTACAGATGCGCCAGTCCGACGAGTAAAACATATCAATTTAGGGCAAGTTAACCGTAGGGGAGACTGAAGAAAACATGGATGGAGGTAATAAGACAAGATATAGAGACTAAAGGTCTTAGTGAAGGCATATTGCTCTATAGAAATGAGTAGAGAAAGTTGATCCATGTGCCCGATCTGACGTAATTCACTTTGGTTCATGTACCCTACCCCAAATACTTGGAACAAATGGCTTAGTTGTTGTTGTTGTAGGAAGATGTATTCGACAATGGCTGAAGGACTAATCTTCATACCTTTCTTGTAACGCTCGGTCTAATTTTCATGGTCAATGTCTTAGTTTTTAATTTTTGAATATTTTATAATAATTAACTCAGTTACTTATGTGATAATACGATTTTGATAAGATTAATGAGAAATTAAAATAAACAATCAAGTGAGACATCTACAAGTATACACACTCTTCCTCGCATGTGAAGAATGCTGGGCAATGGGGAAAAAAATCTTCTTTGCTGTATGACAGATGGATGTCTGATACCACCGATACTCTCAGTTCTAACTATTCAGATACTAGCCTGATTTCTCATATGGATTCCAGGACTGTATCAGATATAGTAATTAATGGACAATGGGTGCTTCATGATCCAATTCTCAATTATGTTTGGCATATTATAACACAACAAGCTGCACCAAGTACTGAAACTGAGGACAGTTGGAGATGGAGGTGCTCAAATTCAGGAAATTTCAGTTTTGCCTCTGCCTGGGAGTTAGTAAGAAGTGCAGGTATTAATTTTCAATTGGCCAGAATTGTGTGGCATCCTTTCCATAGTTGGAAAATGTCCTTGTGTCTTCTGAGAGCCCTTAAAGGGAAGCTTCTTACCCGATATTTTCTGAAAACAGTTGGGGTTTCTGAGTCTGATCAGCGCGTGTTATGCTCTTCAGGCCAAGAAAGCATTCACCACCTTTTTGTCCAGTGCCCTTATTATGCATATATTTGGACATTGTGTGGGCTGAAATTGGGTATAACTTGTTCTATGGGAGCTCTACAAGATGAAGCAATTCTGATCCAAGGAATGTTCAACAAGAAACACAAATCCAGTGTTCTTGCAAATCTGTCACTAGCAGCTACTGCATGGCACATATGGAAGGAGAGAAACAATAGGATCTTCCAACTTCAGGAAAGTCACAAAATTTTGGTTTTCAGACGTTTGTATGAAGATATCAATGAGCTGCTGAGAACTTGCACATGGAAGTCTGACAAACATGAGAAGATGATTAAAGTTCTGTCGAAATGGGGTGTCTCAACATCATAGCAGATTTTGTCCCAGTGAAGCTGCAGGGGTAACTGTTTTTTGTGCTGCTATAGGTTCAGATCTCATGTCTGATGTATTGGGACAATAGTCTTCTTGCTAGTACTGCTCTGTATTTTACGCTTTGGGTCAATTTAAGTTTCTTAGAATATTATAGTAGAGGGTGACGACTAGGGTTCTCTCCCCTCTCTATAGTTTTTTAAGAATAGGAACTTGAGTAGCCTAGCCTACCACATGTATCTTTGTACTATTGTTATGGATGTTAATGAAACTTATTCATTTTTCATATATATATATATATATATATATATATATATATATATATATATAGAGAGAGAGAGAGGGAGGGAGGGAGGGAGAGAGAGAGACTTGTGTAGTTTCGAAAAGATTCGAGTCTAAATTCTTCTCACTCAAATACCAACATCCGACATTCAAATACAAGATCCATTCCGTTGATGTTGATCTGTATTATTTCAAGTATCTATAAACCAAAAATCAAGTATTTTAAATACATTTTGCCTATGCATCAAGTAGGACAAAAACGGACAGCCTAAATAATCAGTTGGTTAGTTTAACGGTATAGAACATTTGAAACCTAACAAAAATTAGTTTGTAGTGGTTCTTAAATGTTTAGATCATAATCAAATGGGAAGATAGAAAATTTGTATGTGTTAAAACATAGATCTAATCAACTCACTACTTGCAGCCGATCAAATTGGCAAATAGAGAATTTGTATGTTTAAATACATAAATCTAATCAACTCACTATTTCCGGCCGTCTATTTTGCGCCGCTTGATGGATGGGTAAAAAGTATTTAAAATACTTGATTTTTGATTTATAAATACTTGAAATAATATAAATCAACTTCAATGGAGCTGATCTTGTATTTGAATGTCGGATGTTGGTATTTGAGTGGGAAGGATTCGGGCTCAAATCCTTCCGGAACTACACAAGTCTTTCTCTCTCTCTGAATCCTTTCGGAACTACACAAGTCTCTCTCTCTCTCTCTATACACACACACACACACACACCACACACACACACACACACTTGGATACATGCGGAAGGATTCGAGCACGAATGCTTCCCACTCAAACTCAATCCCCATAACATTCAAATATAAGATTCACTCCATTGAAGTTGATCTACATTGCTTAAAGTAACTAAAAAACAAAAACTAAATGTTTTGAATACTTTTTGCCTATCCATCAAGTAGGCGCAAAATAGACGGCTGAAAATAGCATTTTACTTAGCTATATGACTTTACTCAAATACAAAATTCTCGATTCAACCACTTGATCATGATCTAACATTTAAAAAATCTCACACACCAATTTTTGCTAGATTTCAAATATTATACATTGTTAAACTAGCAAAACTATTTCGGCCGTTCATTTTTTGCCTATTTAATGGATGGGAAAAAAGTATTCAAAACACTTGATTTTTAATTTTTAGTTACTTTAAATAATGTTGATCAGCTTCAACGGAGTGGATCTTGTATTTCAATGTCACGGGGATTGAGTTTAAGTGGAAAGGATTCAGGATTGAATCCTTCCGCATATACTCAAGTTTATCCCATACACACGTGCACGCACACACACACATATACATATATACATATAGAGAGAGAGAGATAGACTTATGTAGTTATGGAAGGATTCGAGCCTGAATCCTTCCCACTCAAATACCAACATCCGACATTCAAAAATAAGATCCACTCTGTTGAAGTTGATCTATATCATTTAAAGTAACTAAAAATCAAGTATTTTGAATATTTTTTCTCATCCATTAAGCAACGCAAATGGGACGGCCGACAATAGTGAGTTGGTTAGATCTATGTCTTTAGACATTTCTCGATCCGGCTATTTGATCGTGATCTAAACATTTAAAAACTCATACAAACTAATATTTGTTAGGTTTCACTATTTAGGTCGTCCTTTTTTTTCCTACTTGATGCATAGGCAAAAAGTATTTAAAATACTTGATTTTTAGTTTATAGATACATGAAATAATATAGATCAACTTCAATGTAATAAATCTTGTATTCGAATGATGTATGGTTGTATTTGAGTGGGAAGGATTCAGGCTCGAATCCTTCTGGAACTACACAAGAGTGTGTGTGTGTAGAGAAAGAGAGAGAGATATATAGACTTGTGTTTTTTCAAAAGGATTTGAGCCCGAATCCTTCCACTCAAATACAATCGTTCGACATTTGAATATAAGATTCACTCCGTTGAAGTTGATCTGTATTATTTCAAGTATATATAAATCAAAAATCAAGTGTTTTGAATACTTTTTGCTCATCCATCAAGTCCATCAAGAGGCGAAAAATAGATGGCCGAAAGTAGTGAGTTGGTTAAATCTATGTCTTTGACATACAAATTCTCGAATCCGGCTATTTGATTATGATTTAAACGTTTTAAAAACCTTACAAACCAATTTTTGTGAGGTTTAAAATGTTTTACACCGTTAAACTAACCAACTCACTATTTAAACCGTTTGTTTTTTCCCTACTTGATGCTGGGACAAAAGTATTCAAGGCACTTGATTTTTGATTTAAAGATACTTAAATAATATAAATCAACTTCATACAGTGGATCTTGTATTCGAATGTCGGATGTTGGTATTTAAGTGGAAGGATTCGGCCTCAAATCCTTTTGGAAGGACATAAATCTATCACCTATATGTTGTGTGTGTGTGTGTGTATAAACACATAAACATCACATATACAAATAATATGGGGAAAAGATAAATTTTGATGACAAGAAGGGGTAATCGGTAACCCTATTCATATTAGAGGATACACACACACAAAAGGAGGATATACTTTGTATAAATGTATTAACACATGTATGCTAGTATACAAGGCTCTCTTAGCAGAGTATGTGGTGGGGAGATATGAATAAGCATGGGAATTTGAGAGATGAGGTGGAGAAGAGAGTGGGAGCATGCGTAAGTGTGCAGGGCGTGTGTTGGTTTCACGAGAGAATATCTCATGAAAGTATTTATTGGAAAAATGGGGAGAAAAATTCTTCATTTTAACCATATCACTCCTCCTCCAATCTCTCACTCTTAGACTCTCTTCTCACTCTTAGACTCTCTCCCCCCTCCCTCCCCCACCTGCTCTTGGTGGTGCAGCCAACAACAAGCGACAGCAGGCCAGGCCGGCAAGCGGGCGTTGCGCGCGCTCGTGGATGCATGCGTGAGTGAACGTGGTTTGACTTTGGTCGTATTTTACACATTCGACGTCTGATCGCATTATTCTTAAACCATTGGATTCGTGAAGACGAGAGATACGATTATACACCCAACACAGGACACTCCTTACGACAACGAAAGATGATCATTGTAGGAGGAAAAATCAGCATCTTGATTCAAATCCTTAGAAGGTGATTAGTCAGACTAATTAATTATACTACTTTGTTATTTAAATATGAATTAGTGCTAATTGAATTGTAAAATATGAGGTGGAATTTCTTGGGGACTCGGTCAGACTATACCTAGATCGGGGAACCGACGAGTCAATAATCGACTAACGTGTGAGTACTATAAATCTTGATTGAGAATGAATCTTGATTGAGAATGATAAAAGTATTATTAATTACTAATTGTGATTAGTGATAATGAGCTATGAACAATTAACATGAAAATTGAAAAGAATTGACACATGAACTCTCTAATGAAATACCAGCCCCGGAAGTACTTTCCTTCGAACCCTAATTGTTGACAAGTAATTAATGCTATTCTGTTGATTGATTGATTGGCGATGTATGTGCAAATATGTATAATTATACATATATGTATGTAAATTGTATGTGTATATATGAATGATGATAATTATACAGGCCAACATTATTTGCTTCGTTGTCTGCGCCCTGACTTTGCATAATGACAGTTATCATTTTTCTGTATTATGCTTCATTATTTCTTGTGCTTATCATTATTCTGACTAGTGAAAACAGCAGTTGCAGAGCAGTTACAGATCTTGTTATATAAGACCTTGTACTGGATGAATTAGAGAATGTCAAAATCAAGAGTAAATTTACCAATAAAATCGCCGTCACCGCCCTCGTCTATCCCCTCTCACCGGTCTCAAAATCCCTAGTACTAATTTTTTTGGATCTAATAGTAGCCCTTATCAGTCATTATTCTGCCTTAATAAAATGAAATTGCTCCTTTAATTGATCGACAATGTTGTTATATAAAATGAAATTGCTAGTTTGGTCATCTTTCCATAAAACAAATACATTCCTTACTGCTAAAGAGAGGGTTTAGTATATATCAGAGGCCCATCACTCTAGTTTTGATGATGATTAACTCGTGTAGTTATAGTTTACTAATAATCTTATGTTTAATAGTTTCAGTGATTGACCAAGATATTAGTAGATGTTTATCTTCAATAAAAGAATTTTGGAGCTTTCACGTGTTGATTCAAGAGCTCGCGCGTCAAGATCGCATCTAGCACTCGGTTAGAGTCAAGCTCATTGGATCGTGTTTAGATCGAGTCGACTTGGAGACGGAGTTCTACAAGATGACCTCGGTTTATTTAGTTTAGTAGTTTAGATCTTGTGTAAAGATTAGTTGATATGCTCAAGTTCACACACACACCACAAGTATAAGTTTATAGGTTTTGGTTTTTGGTTTAACCGGTTTTTGGATTTCATGTCAAAAACATAGAGATATATATATATCTTATATGTATATTGGATTCTATTCATATACAATATGCTTCAAAGTTGTTTCAATATCATGTTTTTATATTTGGACAAGTTTTGAAAAAATCAGATTTTCATTTCAAAGTTTGGTTTTTGAAAAAACCGATTTTTGTTTAAAGCCAAATTTCAATATCACAAAAATAGTTTATAATATGTGTTGAATTTTCGTCACACATATTTGTTATTCAAAGATCTTAAAAGAACTTATTTTTGTGAAATTTATGTGTATTTTATGAGATTTTTTAGAAGGTAAAAAGACAAGCTTTCAATCCTTATAATTATTGTTCTGGCCTTCTGCGGTCGACCGGTCTGGTCGACCGATGTGCACAAATGTGCACGGTCGTATAGGCTAGAGGCGTCGACCGGGTCGGTCGACCGCC